>JAOPUG010000007.1:6970578-6985136 GCA_027564375.1 Micropterix facetella | reverse complement strand
AAAAAATAAGAAAGAGAGCAGCACAACATAAAACCATGTTCAAAAAGTACATTTGGACGGTATATATACCTACACTTATTCATACAAAATAAAATTATACCAGTCTTCTATAAACTATTTATTTTTTAGAATCTATGTACAATCAAGATCCCAAGAGGCGACGCCATCGTAAAAGAAGATTCGTCAAATGAATCCAAAACTTCTTCGTTGCAAAATATGGAGGAGGTACAGAAAATTGAATAAACAAATTAATGTATTAATTTGAATAAAGAAAATATAATAATAAGAAATAAAAATATATAAATGACGCGCCGTGACTTGACGTAAAATGTATTAAGGATTAATGTTTCATTAATTACAATGTAGTACCTAACTATGGTGTAGTAAGATACAAAATATGACTGAGGGCAATAATCGTTAGCCTTGTATGATGTGTGATGTATATGACGAATATTAGGAATACTGCTATGAATCTGAAATAAAATGATTCGGCAGAATGTATCTTTTCTTTTGACGATTTTTCGTCGTGAACGTGAACGAAAGTGAAGAAAGGCTGAAGAATAGGTGAAAAGATGGTTGCTTCTTTTTCGGCAAATCAGATCAAAGACCAGAGGCTGAAGATGTACATCTGTAGCAAGTGTTAACACCCATGCTTGCCAAACGTTGACGAACACATTTTACGTAAGGATCAAAATAGATCTCGAAAGGGAAAGTCAACTACGAGCGCAATACATGATCTCTTTACTGCACGGTATCGACCATAAAAAGACAACAAAAGCTTTATTTTAGACCTATCAAAGGCTTTTGATAGCGTATCCCCTCAATGCTGCTGGAATAAGGGGCCACACAAATGAATGGTTCTTATCTCTCGAACAGGCCACAGAGTGTTGAAGTTTTTGCTACACAAAAAGGCATAAATTTTGAACAGTACGCAAGTGACAGGGTCATTAAAGCGGTTGTCCCACAAGGGAATATTCTGGGACCACTTCTATTCCTACTCTACATAAATAATCCGCCAACCCTGACAAAGGACATACACGTTTTATTTGCTGACGATACCTCCATTATTTTTCAAGAGAATCCGTCAACCTCACCAGTTTAGAGGTGTCAATGCTACGGGCAAAGCCGCCACCCCGGGATATTATATAGAACTCTATCGTCTTGTCACCCTGAGACGAATGCAAGAACATGTGGACAAATAACAATCCACGTACTCAACTCCGCTATCAGCATACGAGTCTAACTCCTTACCGCGAGGCACTGACAATTTCAACACAGTGGGCAATCCTCGCGGCCTTACTACCAGATTTTGACGGTCTGGTTACGGGTTTGAAGTCACTTGCGCGCCTTCTACCTGATGTAATTCGTAACGAATTTATCGCGGATCCGAGGCGCCCTTTGCCTGTCAATCTCAAACAGGATCGTCTCGCCAACGGGTCGTTTCTAATGATAGATGACATTAGATTAACGTCTAACCCCGCAGTCATAGGAAGCTAGGCTTTCAGACTCCCCCGGGTATTTGCCGATTGAACAACATGGCCGGTGAACCGACCAGTGTATTTACTACCCGGGACCGCCCGAGGTTTTCCCCGAGATCCGCACTTCGGCTTCTCCAGGTTAAATCCCTCTTCGAGGAGGATTCCGGATGGGAGTTGCACCGTGAGTTGGGTCTAGCAAAGCAGGTATATGTGGCGGACATGTATATGCGGCCATTTCGCCCATGCTGCACGAAACTGTTAGCTCGCCTTCCCTTTCTGCAGGTTTGTCATTAAGACACATGCTATTGGCGAACCCGCTACCTCAAGGTGTTCAACGAACTTTTTCGTTATATCACCCCGAGATGAGCGCAAGGACTTGTGGACAATACAATCCACAGATCCAGCTCCACCACTGCCCGTCAGAGGCCAACCCTTACGGCGAGGCCTGTGCAGAGACACCTAGAAGGCGCCCCCTGATTACTAAATTTAAACAGATTTCTTCATCCACTCGTTTGGTTCCAGGCTCCAAGTCGCTTGCACGGCCTCTACCTTAGGAAAGCGTCAATTCGTACCGAATTATAGCGGACCCGAGGCGTCCTTTACTCGGCTAATGTCACCCGAGATTTGGTGGCCAACTGATCGTTTCTAAGGAGAGACGTCCTAAGGTGTCTACATGTCTACCCTTGCTCTATAGACCGCATTAGCGACCCGACTTCCCCGGATATTCGTCAGTTGGGCAAGGCAGGTAAACCAACCAATTCGTTAACCGTTCAAAGCCGCCCGAGGTATTTCCTCAGATCCGCCGCACAGCATGTTCACCGGGTTAGTCTCTTTTTGGAGAGGTTGCCAGACGGGTCTTGAGCCATGAATCGCGCCGACCAATGATAATGAGCTGGTCATCTGGCTCAAGCTGCACGACCCCAATAGGCTCCGAAGTTATATCCCTTTCCGCAGTTAGCGATTCATATATATTAACCGCAGATCTTTTGGCAGGTCGTGAAGCGGCCGCAATGGACCGATCGACCGCGCTTCATCGCTCGCCGCTTCTGAAAAGAGTCGCTTTTCCTCTATTTCTGTGTGTTCTATTGATAGAACGGTCGGCCGACGTGAACACGCCCACAGCTCCCCCTTTTTATGAAGTCTCTGGGCCACTTTTATTGCGGACTGTTAATAATTTATTTTCAAATTTACTCGCTACAAAACGTTTATAAATGTCTGCACGCGCGGCGTCTAAACGGCATTTATAATAACGCCGTATTACGCGCCGACTTTTTAATATATCACACCCGCTAGTGCGATCGTAGCCGATTGGCTATAAAACGAATGCGTTTGTCTTTATTATTGATATAACTGAATATCGATTTGAGAAAGATTTCGAAGAATTGGTAACGATTTTATTAAAGCAAAAATATTATAAAATCAATAGTTGAAACCTTGGCATAATAATAATAATATTAATAATAAAACTTTTGATTTTTAGATAAAAAGGCGAGCTTATTGCCTTGCGGTACTATCTATCAGCTAACCCATAAGTAAAGTGTGTATTACAAATTTTGCGTTGGCTTCAAAAAATAGAAATTAAAATGATACGATAAACAGAAAACTTGACAAAAGTTCAGAGAAGAAGGGGGTGGAGGAGGTTTGGCTATGTTATGGTTTTAGGTTTTCGTGCCTCTTGAGCCTGACCCTGAACGTGGTGATGCTAAGGGCTGTTCTGACATTAAACGGTAAAGCATTCCAGAATCATGCAGCTTCCATGGAGAAAGAGTAGGGGAAGAAGTCGCTGCTGTAACCAGGGATGGATAACAAATTATTGCTTTCTGGTCTGAGGGGACGGTGAACCTTTCGGCGAGATAAAGCGGCACGCCATTCGCGAAGATTCTATATAACAGAGATAGAGTTCTAACATGTCTCGAATCCCTGGTGGTAAGCCACTGCAGTCTACTTCGATATTCCGTGATATTGTCATATTTTCTGAAGCCATAAATGCATAGCTCTTTTCTTAAATATTTTGTCTTCGTTTTATGTTTATTTTAAAAGCGCATCTCAAGAACTCAAAAGGTCGATACGGAAAAATCTATTTCTGTTGTTTAAAAAAAATACTAATTTATAACTATGTTACCTTCCAACTATTTAGGATATGACAGTGTCGGCGTACAATGGGTTGTGAAATATTGCATTTTATCATTAAAATAAATTCAGAGTTCTAAGAAAGAACCAAAGTTCTCGAAACTTACTATTCTAATGATTTTTTTTTCAGCATTATATAAATTAAGAGTTTTCCAAGGTATGCTTTGGTCCCAAAGGTTATGACTTCATCGGGTTCGACTGTCAGCACAGAAATATGACAAAAAATTGACATTTTACAAATTACTTTGCCTTTTACTTTTTGCCCGGCCCGGTGGCATAGTGGTTAGGTCACCTAATCTTATATTGTGAGGTTCCGTGTTCGATTCCCGGCTGGGTCGCCATTTGCCGTTAGGATAAAATTAACGGAATTGCGTATCAATTTTGTCGATCGAATGCAATAACAAGACACACACACATGTAACACGCATACATACATATAAACACTTCATAGTAACGTTGGTTTTAAGAGATTGTCGTCTGATAATAAACCCGGCCGTTGTGAAATTTTATAATAAAAAGGAAAAACAAACAAACAAACAAAATCTTTTAATTTCTTCCATAATCCATATGTAATTTTTATTCTTAATTTTTTTTATTCAAGAAAAAAACAGGGCACTACAATAAATAAGCAAACAAATTAAATATACTGTTACAGCGAAAAAGTATTTCCTACTAAATGATAACAATTTAAATTAGAGAAAAACTTAGCAGGGAAACCGGGACTAGGACAGAAAAGAGGAACCGAGAAGGGAATGAAAGATATTCACAGCAATAAATACTTATATACACTATATAATATATACTGATATGTGCATATACATATACCAAATTTGAAATATACAAATATGATAGGGATACATATTACTGATATTTGATTTGAAATATAATTATATAGAATTGAAAATGTGTTAAGGTACATTACAATTAAATATCGCCCTCTTCAACAAGTTTTTGAATCCGTTGTTCGATTCAGCGAATACATTATATCCTGGACACACGGTTTATGAATGGGTTCTGCCCGTAATTGCTGTTACAAAGATTTAGATGGAATTTAATAATGTGGACTGTCTTGTCGTCCTGAAGGGGTTTAATGGGGCTGTGTAGCTCGGGCCATAATGGATCCGTGGAGGATGGGCTATAATGGCCGTTATGTATATTCGTTGAATTGCCCCACATTATTATGCCGTATTTTAAATGCGGATAAATATAGCCATAATAAGTCGAAAGGCGAGTCTCCAAGGATGTTATGTGTTTTAGAATTTTAAGAATAAAACATATTTATTTAATTTTGAGCATAAGTGCTGCACATGCTGTTTCCAGTTCAGGTTTTTATCAGTGATATTCCCGAGAAATTTAGTGTCGCTCGCCGTTTTTATTATTTCTTCATTTAGGTCGATATTGAGGTCGAGGAGGCTGAAGCTGACTTGGGCGATATTGTGTTATTTTTGTTTTCTGTGTATTTACACACAAGTTTACCGAACTCAACCATTCTACTATGGTACTAAAATTCTTTTTAATTGTCGTTTTTGGTGAGGTTAACAGATTGTTTTGGAAAATAATGGAGGTGTCGTCAGCAAATAGAACATATTTATCCGCTGCCAGAGTTGGCAGGTTATTTATGTTGAGTAGAAAAAGAAGTGGCCCAAGAATATTCTCTCGTGGGACACCAGCTTTAATGACCATTTCATTTGAGTACTGATAAAAAATTCTACGTTTTTGTATAGCATTTACTTTTTCACTTTGTGGCCTGTTCGAGAGATTTAAACCACTCATTTGCGTGACCCCTTATCCCAACAGTATTGAGGTGATTTGTCAGTTTATAAATACAGCTATTGTTGTCTTTTTTTGGTCGATTCCTTGCAATATTGCTGTAAAGAGGTCATATATTGCATGTGTAGTTGACTTTCCCTTTCGAAATCCGTTTTGCTCCTTGCATAAAATGTTGTGTTCGTCAAGAAAGTTTAAAAGGCGATTTGCCATTGCTTTTTCGAAGTTTTTGGTATATTTGAAGAAGGGAAATAGGCCTATAATTATTTATATTGGTACGATCGCCCTTTTTAAATACGGGCTTCACAATCGCTGACTTTAATAACGCATTTGAAAATGATTGATTTATTAGGTATCTAATCAGTATAGCAAGACTATACACACAATATTTTAGAATGCAACAGGTATTTCATCAAAGCCATAAGAGCTTGTGTTTTTCAATGATTTAATAATATACTAAACCGAACCAAGTGACGTTTGTCAAAGTTGAGCTGTAGGTAATTCGATTCGCAATAAATAGAGATCTTCGATGTATATATATGCTTCACGACCACAGGAGTGGCGAAGATAGCATTCCGAGAAGTATTTGAGGAGACTTGCCCAACTGTTTTTCCCAATCCTGGTTCCGATTATTAGCTTCTCCAGGTTAAGTCCCTCTTCGTGGAAGTTACCGGATAGGAGTTGAACCGTGAAATGGGCTGACCAAAAGATCACATAAACGCGGCCAATAGGCCCAAGCTATAATGAACCGTTCGAACCTTCATTATTACAACTATTGGATATGATTAAAATGTTAAGAGAGCGTAATATAATTTTCGGATCATCGAATCATGAGCGAAGCTAATTATTAAATCTGAGAGGCTGTTAAAAATAAACCTCATAATGGTTATTTTAAAATATGTTACAGGAACTCGATCACTGCACAGGCTGCCCTGTCTTCGTTTACGCTTAGAAGTACCGAATATTGGGCGGTGTATATAAAAGAAGAAGAGTTTTAAACTTATTGTTTGAGATGAAGTTACGACGTCGAACAAAATTTTGGTCGAACTTCTGGCCAAAACTTATCATAAACTAATTAAAGTACTCGAAGAAATTTATTGCTTACCTTATTGAGGCACGTGAGGTATTTTTGACAATATTCCAATATTTCTTTGTACACTTAATTGGCTGTTTACCTCCTAATGTCAACACGTAAAGATTACTTCTTGACGCACGAAAGGGCTACGTAAAGTTGCCTATAAGCGAAACATACACAATACTGTGATTCTCGTTACTTTATATAGGCTCGTAGTCTTTCAGCGCATTGCTTCACAGGCTTTCAACGCCAATAACTCCTCAACCTATGATGATTACACGCAGTAAAGGACATATACTATCTACATTAGAAGCCCGAGCTAACAAACAGTTGCTATAAAAATAGTTTTGATTTTAAAAGCTGTTTTGAAGTAGTCGTGGTTTTTGCTCATTCTCGGAAAATACCAAGCATACCATATCGAAATATGCACCAGTCGACTAGCCGATATCGATTTCCATAGAAATCAAAATATATAGGTCATCGCTTTAATTGTTAGGTTATAATAGTTGTAAAAGCGTGGCCATTTTATAACGATTCAATTAACTTAAATCTTCACTGTTCCATTCTCTTGTTAAAGATATTGTTGCCCCTTTCAGTTTATCTTCATAGTTTAAATTTAGGCCTCGACAGATCGCATAAGTTACAATGTGAAAACTAAACTAACCTGCCCAGCGGTTCTTGAGTTTAACGCGATGTAAGAGTCGAACAGAATACCCAAAAGCTGCACGCACATCTTTTCATCCACTTAACACTTAACGTGCTACTGCTCAGCCAACTTTTATTGATGATATTAATAAAAGTTGATAAAACCTTCCTAGAAAGACGTTCTACCGAACTGTGAAGATCGCATAGA
This sequence comes from Micropterix facetella, assembly GCA_027564375.1. NCBI lineage: Eukaryota > Metazoa > Arthropoda > Insecta > Lepidoptera > Micropterigidae > Micropterix > Micropterix facetella. The sequence continues at coordinate 6,977,833 of JAOPUG010000007.1, read as the reverse complement.
AATCCGTCAGTGTTTCTTGAGTTTAGTGCGATCAAACAGACATACTATATTTATAGGTTTCCCGTTACGGAATTAATATTTCGCAGATATCATTAAATTAAAAAAATTCTAGGAATAGTCGAGCTAAGAAAAGAAGTAAATCTGCATGACGTTTCGTGGTCCCACTTGGGCAGTGGTTCTAAACCTTTTTGATGCTATTACCCATAATGTGGGTGAGATATTAACAAATACACCAAAAAAAGGTTTAGTCTAAAAAACAAATTAGTTATTACATTTTACTTCGGCCACCTAAGTGGCCAAGTCTTGAAATCATGCGCGAAAAATGTTAGTATGTACTATAACTCGAGTAAACTACATCCGATTTAGAAAAATCTTTCGGCAATCGATAGTTATGGCTAATTCGCAGAGCCCAGTGAATGTTAATGTACGTCCTACGTTTTGTTTTTTTTTGTAATAAATAAAATAATTGATGTGTCAATGGGTGAGCTCTGCAGTATCAGGTGAACATACGCGCTGCGGCGGTGCGTGAATACATGATTACGTCATTCGAGCCCGAGTGCTAGCGAGACACAGTGCTGCAAACGGCATCACCCGTGTGACGCGAGCCCACGCGTTGTCAACTCTTATGAGCGCCTGATATCGACGCGGAGAAATGACTGGCAACGTGTTAGATAGATAAAATCAGATGGAGATTTTTTGAAATCGGACGTAGTTTACTCGTTCGTGCATAGTAACAAAACCTCTCAGGATTGTGAGAAGACATGGTCCCCTCGGGGGGAGGGAGAAGGAGATGTAAATACTTTAACTAGGTATAAAATGTTATAATAATACTTACATTAAGGTTTAAACTTACGTATGAATAAAATATTTATTTAATAATATTGATATCTTTTGAGTAATATAGCGGAGGAATATCGATGAAAACGAAACAAAATGGCTTTACGAGTTTTGTATTATGCTTTTTAAAAATAACATATCCCTAAAATTATATATTTTTCTAAAATTTTCGCGTCAAATAAAGTGAGTGAAGATTGGAAGATATTTTCATATTACTTCGGCCACCTAAGTGGCCAAATCTTAAAATCCTTCTCGGGTTTGTTACTATGCACGATAACTTGAGTGAAATCATTCCTCTTCATTCAGGGAGTCATTACAGGAGTGGCACAATGGATCTCTCATGGTTTACGTGCAAAGTTCAGGTAGTTTCTTTAAACTAACCTGAACATCCTAATATATTATACATATATACAAGAAAATAATAATATGGGCCGATGTTTGACAAACCTTTGGGTTTTCCCCCTGCCCCAGTTTTTAGAATTACATTCATTGTCACTATTGTCGAAAATCCACTTTCACACCTGTTTGTAGCGAATGGGATCAGTATTTTCAAAGCTTTTTCCGATAATAATGGATACTCGCCACCAATCTTTTGCCAAAATGTTGCTAGTTGTGTGTTTTCAAAATCTAGTTTCAGTGTGTTGTCTTCGCGAATTCTGAGGTATTGTGCTTTGGTTTCAATTCGGTATCATGAAATATTCCTTTATCCACTGAAAAGAGTCTTAGAACTCAAGCATTTATTTGGCGATTTTCCAAATCAGGAAAATATTTGCTGATAGAATGTACTACTAATGACAGGTGAAGAGTTATTTGGTCTGTGAATGAGCATTTTTCAATTCTTGCGTCGAGCACCATTGCTAGTTCTGGGAACATCGAAACGTCCTCAATTCCAGCTTTGCGTTGGTAAAGCCGCAATTTGCGAAGAAAACTGGCAACTTTATCTTGAGCTGTTAAAATATTCGTCATATTCCCTTGCAAGCTGAGGTTAATATTTATTTCTCCGAAGAAATCTTTAAGATATGCCAGTTTGGAAATAAATACATTATCTGTTATTTTTCCTTGCCAGAAACATAGTAGTTTCTTCTCGAAGCTCAAGCACTCGGTGCAACACATTGCCCCGTGATAACCGATGCACTTCTGTGTGGAATAACAGCACGTCGAATTTGCCTCCAACTTCATTGCACAACTCTTTGAAAACTCTTTTATTTGTCGCACTACCTCGGATGAGGTTTACAATTTCACTACCTGGGTAAATGCATCCAGCAATCAGATGGAAGAGTTTTCACTGCCAAAGCATAACGTTCTTATGTTTACCCATCGGAAAATCCCATTTTACCCCTTTGGGGGTAATTACTCCCAGGTTGGGAATCGCTGCCCTAGGGCTACTGTATTTAATTCATTCGGTGAGATTTGGTAAATTTCCTCAAATTTCCTTTCATAATTTTAGAATTATATTTTCTGTGTAAACGAAGTTTCTGATAAAAATGGCAGAAACCACATAGGCCCCAGAAATTGCTCCCTTGGGGAAACATCATCATCACCCTAAACATCACATCACACAATCACAATGAAAGGTATAATTGCAAATGTTAAAAAAAAAATTTTTTTTGAATGGAAGGTCTGAATTCGAAGAATAATCGCATTTGTTTGACATTATAAATAAGATAAAATGAATTTACCGCGTGAAGTTTATAACAACGTTTCGGCGATGTTGCAACCGCCGTTGTAAGAAGCACGAGCTAACGATTATATTATATTATACATTATATAGCTTGTATGAGAAATATGCTGCAATATTTTGAAATACCATATCGTACTGCCAGTTTATAAGTGAATAAATAAGTTGGTAAATCCTCTAAAGAGGTTGAAAATATTTCAAAATTCATTATATTTTCAGTAAAATTCAGCAAAAAATAAGAATTGTGGAAAAAATCAACCAGTTTATTTTTCATACATTTTAGTAAAAAACTGGTAAATATCGAAAGGTTCCAGTTTGTATAGAGTGTTTTTCAACTCTTTGACTGTGAGATTAACGAAAGATTTTTCATATTGTGTCAATTGAGCGCTTATTTTTTTTCTTACAAGAAAATCATGTTTGAGCTTTTTTACCGAAGGTCGTCCATGGATTTCTAGTTACAAAGAAAATATTGCGTCGTAAATGTTGAGTCTTAGATTATCTTAGGTTGTGGCATATCGTGGCTACCTATACATACCAATTTAATTTACATAAAAATAATTTAGAAGAATGCTAATATCACCCTCTCAGGAAAAGCCTTTTGCCTTAAATCACCAGGCCTTAAATGTGATTACGCCATCATGAATATCAAACTAATCAATCTTGTTTGTCGCCGTTGTTTCACTATTTGTTTTCCGTGAAAAAAAAATCCGCTTCTACCCATTCGGTACATGGGTGGCGTGTAGGTAGATCAATTTCTGGTGTATCGGCAAAGAAAGATTTCTGCCGTTGCCAACGGCGGAAGTTGTCTGCGGTGGATGCGGTGGATGCGGTGCAGCTGCGGGGGTGAAGCTATGGGGACGGCGTGTAGCCGTGTATGTGCAGTGCAAGAGGTGAGAAGCAGCGGATGAACTGCACAGAATAAACAAGTGAGCGGGTGTCGGATGTGTTGTCGGTTGGACCACAGATTACGGAATATGTTTATAAAAATGTATCAGACGCGACACGTCGTTCACAGCAATTAACCCGCAGCGCATCATAGCACAAACTATATGGTTCCTAACGGTTCCGTGTATTTTGGACTATGATGGTCGATTTGTCAACGTGGTCGGCTCAACTCGCGGGGCAGTTCCTATCTGGGAGCTGGCGGTGCTAAGCCGCTGTGCGGTGGATCTGAGGTCGGAACCTCGGGCGGAACTGGACAGATGGCGCACGGGGCGGGCATACCGGCTGTGCTGTCACTGACTGATACCCGGAGGAGTCTGAGAACGGATGTTCTTTAAGACGCGGGGGTAGGTGTCGACCTGTCGTCGCCTATTCTTAGAAACGACCCGATGGCCACCCGATCTCCGGTAAGCATTGCTGAGTGAAGGATGCCACGGGTCCACGATATTTCCGAGTTACGGAATGCCGCGTTATCACGGCAGGTAGAGGTTGCGCAAGCGACTTCGGGCCGGGACCAAACAGGCTGTATGTCCGTCTAAATTTGGAAGCGAGGGCACGAGGAAAGCCGACTGGGTGGGAAAATTTTCAGTCTCTCGTGGTTTGGAGTTGGCTTCTCGCGGGCCGCGGTAGAGCTTGTTACGTCGATTTGTATATGTCCATCTAAGTCTCTGTGTTTCGCCTCGGGGTGATATAGAGATAAAGTTCGCTGAAACGCTCCGGGGTGGATGGGTTCGCTTGTAGCAGGTGACAATCAAAGTTGGTCGTTAGATAACAATACCTACAATATACATTGATATATATATATTGCGCCTTCAAAAACGCTATCTGTATTTTTGATATTTTTGGTCATTGGCCATTCTAGAAATAAATTTCCTACTCCATCGCCCTACAAAATACGTTTTGTGGTATTTCAAGTCTATTTGAAGATGCAAAAACGGCTCTGTGTTTTAACACTGAAAATGCTCTTTCTTATATATTTTTGAAATCGTATAATCGTATTCATATATTATATTACATATTACAAATGTACAAAAACTAAATAGTTTGGAGAAAAAAAATAGCACCTAGATTTTAGTTTTGTATTCCGATGTGCGGTCACTATATGAGAATGCACATTATTGCTGACTGGGGTTTTCTGTCGGCAGCAAGTCAATTACGATGGGCTAAATTGAGATGATAATTGGTTTTCTGTATAGTCTATTCTAAATCAGTTGATAATTTACGTAAACAAACAATTCACTTTCACTTTCGCCAGGCGTCAGAGGTTTTTAATGACGGTAGTGGCGGGTTCGGGCCGGGCCGCGGAGGCCATTTAATCGGTCCGCTAAACTTATTTATAAGATTTGTAAAAAAATATAAAGCAAATCCACTAAATATTCGACAAGTCGTCATCTTCATTCATAGAATCTGACACCTTTTGAATCGTAGGTTGTTCACTTTTAAACAAAAACTCATGCATTTTGACAATATCCAGATTGACACGCTTGGTCGCTTATGTTTTGCGCTTTGGCGACTTGGTCCCTCTCTCACTTCCGAAATTCTCTTGTATTGTTATTATCCATACATCCATGCCCTCCTTATAAACGGTGTAGACATGCGGGATAGTGCGGTAAATCGCCAACGCGTTTTCGTTCTTAAGAAACGGGTTTCGCTCCTAAGACGTCCCCTAGAGATTAGTTCCGCTCATCGAAAAACCTGCCACTTCCAGCATCTTAGTAATATAGGTACAAAAGTTCGTATTTATGAACCGAATAGAAATACCAAAGAACATGGATACCCAACAAGACACTGGGACTCCTTTTGTGGGGTGAGTCATGCATTGACGAAATCAGAGCAGTCAGTATATATCATTGCTGTCATATCCATGTACAGTACACATAGAGGTTATGTCGTCTGATCTTACATTGTAAGGTTCCGAGTTCGAGTCCCGGCTGGGTTACCATTTTCCGTTGGACATAAAATTAACGGAATTGCATTTAAATTATGTCGGTCGAATGCAATAGCAAGACACAAACTTTTTACACGTGTGTGTGCGTGTGTGTGTGTAAAATTGTACATGTTAAAATAAAACGTACAACAGGCGGACTTACTGCATACATTAAAATCTCTTACAGCCAACATTCGAGGAAGTGAAAGAATTTAGATTCCAGTAGCGTAAAATAAACAAAATACTTAATACTTAACAAAAATTAATCATATAACATAAATGCCAATTTTTAAAGGAAGTACTTAAGATTTAGATAAATATCGCAACAGAGGATAGGAGAGGATGGGTTAAACACTTCACAGTAGAGTTTGTTGTAAGAGATTGTTATATGATAATAAACCCGCACATTGTGATATTTCACATTAAAGATTAGAAACAAACAAACATGAGGATATACAAAAAACTAACTTGTTTAATATCTTCCAAAGTATATTTATAAATATATTTGTCAAGTAAATGCTGCTGCATCCATTGATGAATTCCTTGGGGAAAGTTAATTAAAACAAAAAATCTTACATGATTTTATTAATATAATCTGTGTATTATGATTGAGTTATGAATCTTACATGATTGTATGAAATAATAAGACTTAGGAAGTGAGCTCGCCTTACTACAGGAGTTAGCAAGGCGGGCTTGGCTGCACTTTAGTGAGCACTTTGGAAAATAATCATTTACATTTTATTTATGCGCTATTCAACCTGGGCTCAGACAGATGTATGCCTAAATTTTACTGGTCAGTAAATTTATTTTCCATTGTGCTCTTGCAATTGAATGTAACTAATAAATAAATAAATAAATATTAATGTATATTGAACAATTGATGTTGCTACCTATATAAATAATATGACATGTAATACAAAAAAAAATATTGAAATAAATGAACTGCACTGAACTGATTATTGTCACTGATTACTCTGATTATTCTATATACCGAACATTCAAGTAGCGGGTGTTCCTATCCTACATAATGTGTTTCATTGTATACCGGCGGACGAGGTCAGGGTGATTCCTGGCTGGGCTGGTACGATCTAATGTAATCTGGCTTGCACTGGACGATTCACTGTGACTTGAGTCGATCCGACGAATTGGTGTTAGTGACGTATCTGTAGTGTAGGAGGGCAACTCTCCGACTGATCTGTGCGTGGGCGACGGTAGAGCGGGGCGCGCTCCGGGTGCATATTCCTCGCGCCATTAAATTAAATGCACGCACGATTATTTTTAACCGTTTGGATAAATATTGTGAATCGGATCGGGTCCGCGGCCGCGCCAACACCCGCGTGCATCACGTGCCCGCCATTAACGACGCCTTTACAGGCCTGATTATCCAGTCTCGTGATTTTCACTAATCGCTTTTTTTTTAAAATAAAATAAGCCAGTTGGTAGGAATCCCTACTCTTGGTGACGTCAAATTGATTTTAGATGATTTAGGGTAAACTAATACAATTCATCTATGTATAGCTTAGTTATTCCTTACAAATTGCAAAAACAATTAATAATTAAATACACAATCAAAAACATAATTCTTTTTTATAGTGATTCAAACTACTAAAATATCTAAGTAGGTATAAATGAAAAATACACATAGTCAAAATGTAAAAACGAATAGTCAGTAATAGAATAGTCAAATTAGAAATGTTGTAAGTATAAAATTAAAACAATAAAAATGGCGCAATAGACCAAGAAAAATTTTAATATAATAATCCATTCCCGATTATCAAAATAATTGAATTGAGTAACACATATGATAAAAAGTTTTAAAAATATAATAAAAATAATCATGAACGATTAGAAAATTCAATAGTGTCAAAGTC
>JAOPUG010000007.1:6761555-6772580 GCA_027564375.1 Micropterix facetella | reverse complement strand
ATGTGAAAATACATATGTATCTTTAAGGATACTTTGCCTGCTAGTAAAAACAATGGACTGATTTATAATGGATTTGTTTTATAAAGTACCAAATCTTACAGCAATTAGTCAACATAATTATTAATATTACCGTTTCTTAAGCTTAAATTACAAAATGAGATTTTTAGTTAAACAATTTATTTTTATACAAATGGTAAAAAATCTACGAATAATTAGGGGGAAAAAGTTTTATAAGAAAAAAGGTGTCTTCTCACTTTAATTTTTATGATAATCATAAAAACAATTACGATCCTCAACCAAGCAAAGTCATACATTGCATTTACCACATAAAAATATGGTTTGCCCCTTTATGCATTTTTCGCAAAGTCTATTAGTCGTAAACGATGGCAAATGACCTACATGATCGTAACAACTATCAACTTGACATTCAGGAGTTAGGAATTTTCTAGATCCTCCTGAAGTTCTTACCACTGCCCTTTGCAATGTAACGAGACTTTTACTTTTGGTACATCTAATTTTTTTAAGTTTTAAGGCTTAGATTCATTGGTCTCCTTTCGGTAAAGCAGCCAAGCATTGTTAACAAAAATTTCGACCATCTGGGAAAAGGGAGGTATGTACCATTTGTGTGCTCTCATCTCCGTGCGATACAGAGCGATGACTATATCTGCGAGGTCAATTCCTCACATGCCCGAGTTGTAATGCTGTATCATATTAGGACAAGGTACTGGCTGCCTGTTTGGGCCATCTTATTGTAACTCTAAACATTTTGCATCGGATGAGCATCGACTGACATATGAGCTGGCTGCGGTGACGCATTTATTGTCAAACCATTTCACAATTGCAATTTTGCTCTTATTTGAAACAACTTGAGCAAAAGAACCACAGCCTCTTTTTTATTGTTATCGGTCGGTAACTTTTTGTTTGGTCGATATCAGTGGCCTGCCAAGGCCTGGTCGATGTCAGTGGCAAGTTGATAATTTTGGTTCCATTTAGAGTTGTTACTGGAAAATTCTTTATCACTATCTGAAAGTAGTTTTTCTAAAGATAACGCTGTTGACGACGCAGACGGACTCATTTCCAGGTCTGAATCCGCTTCTGTCTTAGGCACTAATTTACTGAGATCTTGTAATTGGCTGCAAATCGTTAAACAATAATAAAATAAGGAATTAAATACCATTTTTGTCAAAACATGTCGAATTTCTTGAAGTTTCGTCCAAAAAACCTTTTTTATTTATTTGTTTGCGTCATTAGCAATCAATATTTTAATGCACATGACAAAACACACATATAAATACATATAACTTGGCATTGTATCTTAAAATAAACACTACCAAATGAAGGTAAGTTGTATATACGGTGGCAGTGTGCATTTAAATGTACACGAAGAAAGACGCTTACATTTGTGTATGAAAACAAATACTTTTCTGTCATCGATAGTTCATTTATTTGAATGTAAAAAACAGTTTTTTGGTTTTTTGAATAAAACGATGTAATAAGGATTTTAATGAATTACCTTGAGCCTCTTAGCCGTACGCGCACGGCCCGCCATTTTGCGAGCTACTGTCATTCACAGTTACCAGCGCACTACAATACTTTCTTTGGTATAAATAGGTATAAGTTATTCATCCATTTTATACCAAAGGAAACATTAGAAACGTTCACTATTACTCGCTGAATTTTATTAAATGTGCAATATTTGATACGATGCCAAGTTTAGGGCAGTTCCATTTATAATAAATTCACATAAGTACATTTAGTTTAAAAAAAAAATTACCACTGCAAACGCTCAATGTACCTATACTTATGTAATTAAAATTATTTTACGCCTTGCTAGCCAAACTGCATAATAAGATAGAACTCAACGTACGGTCCTGTTCTGTATATGTACCAACATGCAATTAACAATAAATCATACATTCGTCACTCATTCATACATATAATAACTTTTATATCTTATATGCGTACCACTATGTTTTGTTTGTGCGAATACAGCCAATTGCAAATTTTTGTTTCTATTATTTACATATCTATAATAAAGTATAAGACTGGTCATGAATCACATTTGACTTATTTTATTTCGTGGCCAATTATCTCAACACGATTAAGTCCCAAAAAGAAAAACACAAATCTCCGTTTAACTGAACCCGAGCCCAGTAACTCTCGTAATACAGATGTTTCTTTAGCAACGCAGCAGTAAACTATGTGAATCTGTTTATGTTTGGCTGGAGAAGACTTCTCCGTATACAAATTTCTCCCGTTGGCATTTTTAATGTTCGACTTTACAGTCGGTAAAACGGCTTTTGGTCGGGTAGCCGTTGCAGCTGTACCAACTTCAATTATGTCACGATTTGGGATGCGGGTGATAAAATTAAGGAACATCCTTTCAATGGCTGTTGTTTCACACAGTAATTATCAGAGCTCTTTTATGGGCATGCTGTGTATAACCATTCATCTTGTACAAATAGTGTCAACCACGCCTGATGGGGGATTATAATTGTATACTATGATATCGAATTTAGTTCAAGAGGATATTACAGGCGGAATAGGGTGAGGTATTTTACTATAAATAATATAAAACAAATTTACCGCGTGAAATTTATAGCACCCGTCGTTTCGGCGATGTTGCAACCGCCGTTGTCCAGGGTAGGGGTTGCAACATCGCCGTGCTATAAACTTCACGCAGTAAATTCGTTTTATCTTATTTAAAGTTTCAAGCAACCGCGATAGTCGAGGTACTTTACCTTTATTTTTCGGTATAGTAGGTTTAAACTAGGCTTAATCTTAAACTAAACTAATCTTAAACTAGGCAAATCTTGTTACATATTTATTATAAATTAAATATTTTTCTATTGCTTTCTTTCTAAGTTATCTGTTATTTCGTCGGTTTCTATGTCATAGAATTAGAGTTTTTTTTAAATTAAAATTTGTTTACTATATACGATATTAAAGCGATAGTTTTTGATATGAGGTACATCATGAGATTCTCGTTTAAGCATACAGATATATAAGCGCGCAGTTACAGCAAAGTCACGCCTTGTCTGCATGGTGCAAATCGTTAATTTTGTAAACAAACTTCAAGCGATTTTTTTTAAGCTGGCAGAAAATGATCATTTTAAAACAAAGTCGACTACAAATTGAGTTTAAAAACTACAAATGTACGACTTCCAGTCTTTGCAAATCCATAAAATCCGTCGGTTAGACGGAAGCTAATTTCTTGTGCACTTTTATGTAAACAAATAATTCCTATAACTTTAATATATTCAAAACTTTTGGGAAACTATACAAATGAGTGGTTATGAAAAGCCTTCGTTGCTGGTTAATCTGAAGAAATTTGACCGGTTATCGAATTAATCGGTTGATTTTGTTATCCCGAAATACAATCTATTTTTAAATAAAATTTCAACCGATATTTTTTCACACTAAAGAGCTAAATTGTTTTTTGTAGGGGTTTGTTTTATTGAAACAGTATAATATTGGTCTGTCAGGATTTGGCTAGTTTAAAATTAGTTTCGTTTAAGATTAGGCCTAGTTTAAACCTATTATACCGAAAAATAAAGGTGAAATATCGCGGTTGTTTGACATTATAAATAAGATAAAACTAATTTAACGCGTGAAGTTTATAGCACACGATGTTTCGGCGATGTTGCAACCGCCGATGTCCAGAGTACGCTGACAGGCTACTCACATAGCAGCGGAGGAATTCCCGGATTGGGTTGGGAAATGCTAACGTTACATGAGATGTTTGTATGTATGTGCACTACTTTCGATTGTGCTAAGTAAGCTTAATGGGTCCCCTTTACCGCCGGCGAACGATCGCCTATCATCCACCATCCTACAAAACCAACTCGTCGTTCCTTGCGAATGGAAGATTACTCACCTTGTCACTAGCATAAGGCGGCGAAGTTATAATTTAAGACATTAACGTGAATCGGTCGTTTAAATAAGTCGCCTAGAACTTCGCTCAGGGCTCCACCCAGGGCATCACGATAATAATAGGTTTTTGAGTAGTTGCCGCTTAAGACAGTTCGATTTGTAGGTCATTATTTCACGAATATTTTATAAAAATGGACTCTTTTTAAAAGTTTACACGAATTTGATGTTATACAAATGATAACTAAATTATATTTTTGAAAAAGATTGGAAGTTTTCATGATAATGCTTATACGGACGCCAAACATGAATGACACTTTCTTATTTACGGAACCCTTTCACTAGCACTGAATATGAAAAGAATTGTCCAAAATTGGACTAATTCGAAAATAACGACATACCTCGTTATTTATAATACTCGCGTCTAATGACGTCATATACGCAAGAAAATGGATAGCGGATACAGAAAGTGGGAGGGAGAAAGAGGTTATACAAAGCTCATGCTACGGCGGACATTTTACGAATACTACTTAACTATTACATATACATACCTAAATATGCCAAAGTTCCTCCTTTGTAGCTCGTGGAAGAATAGCTTTCTTCGTCGTGTTATATCGGCAGTTTTTTTTATCATTGCACATTGAGGCCGATTGCGTTTCTATCGAGTTAAAATAAAGTCCCTTTATAGACTTAGTAAAATATATTCAATTGTACCAAATCTCTGTTGCCATATATAATTATTATTGATTTATGTATCAATGATCACACGGCTTACATAATGATATTAATTGCTTTTCTTTATTCCAACCAGTATAAATAAAGCGCTTCTTGCTGATGAAAATTACTCTCATTCACTCATATTCACTGATCAGTCATAGAACAGTTTGTAACTAGCATAAGGCGTCGAAGTTATAATTTAAGACATTAACATGGGTAGGTTTTTTGAGTAGTTGCCGCTTTGTTAAGACAGTTTGATTTGTATGATTAGTACAAGTATTAAAAAATTGGTATTGCGGTTCTGTCAAATTTAAACACATGTGATAAAGTTTTCGACTTCCTTGCTTGTCTATGATAATGAAGTAAAAATCTGGCAACACAGACACACTAAACGTCCAAAATGCGAGCACAAGGATCTCTGCTCGCGCGCGACGCTTGTTTCCATTCGTTTGAATTATTTTATTTGCCACTCGCAATGGAAGCCACAAAGAAAGCGAGGATGACTAAAAAGCAGTAGGAGTTCCTCCTGAGCACGTTGCAGCAGCATCCGGAGATGGTGAAACGTAACTACATCTGAATAGTTAGCATATACGTGTTGTACACATACACGTGCTTTCAGTGTTTTGAATTTTGCATTTCACATCCGTATTAATCGCGGGCCGTAATCATAATTGTGGAAATCAATTTGAATGGAAGCCATGCTTAAACTGATGTAGTACTTAATCTAACATTCACAAGTTTTGCGATGTCGTTTGTCTAATTACTTTTTTGATAACGGTTAAACTAGCCAAGCTTGATATTAAACACGGTCAAACTACATAAAGACTCACTATTTAAGTTTTAATCTGCCCTAAGATCTGAAGCAAGTCCAATTATTATACGGATTGTTCGCGACATCATGATAAACTATTCAAGAGGTAACTATGTATGTGAAACTATACAAAAAAATCTCTTTTTTGAACTATACACTTTTAAAAAAAATATATTATTTTTCGAAATTAGAATTTGTCCTTATACATGAGATTAATTTACATGGAAAATTATTAAATATCGTCTATAACTCTTTTTGATTGAGTAGTTTTTTAAAGCGTTTTCTCTGTCTCTTAGTTCCTTACATATTAGGCTCTTTACATAGTCACGCGGATGCTGGTCTCACCGACGGATTCACCTACACAGTCACGCGGAGCACCGCGTCAGTCTTGCCTGAGCAATCGAACAGAGATCATCTATGTTCAATTGAGACGATGAGTCTCCAGTTAAAAGCTGTTGCAGCTAACCATGTTCAGAAAAAGAAGAAACTTCGACGCGAGCGCAGTGTGTGGGTGCATCCGATTAACGAGCAACGAGCTACGAAAGGAGCATTCGTTACTTTATATTCAAAACACCGTGAAGATGAACGAAAAAAATCCAACTACTTTCAAATGTCTACGTTCATTTGACGAACTTGTCGGAAGAATCAACGATTATCTGAAGGTTCACAGGACAGAGATTAAAATCAAATTAATCACTGCTCCGCGCGCGGGTATCCGCAGGATTGTGTATGCACCAACCTGTCACTGTGGAATCAAGTGGCGCATGCTCCGCGGCGCGTAGGGGCCACGAGGTGAGCTCCTACGCTTGCGGAGCATCCGCGCCACTGTGAAGACTCCCATAACAATAATGATACCCTCTCCGCGCGCGGAGCGCGGAGTATCCGCGTGCTGTGTAACGACTGAAAAGTTTAGCATGGCAGCGCGCTCTTTGAGAGTCGGGTGTCAATGTGACGTCACAGGGCATTACTAGGTTCGCTTTTTAAGTAATTTTACAGATGTCATTTATGCATGTTAAAGCCTAATGGTGCTGTGCAGCTCGGGCCATATGACTATCTTGTTACAACCGGTCGGCCCGACTCACGACCCAGCTCCCATCCGGCAGCCTCTCCGAAGATGGACTAATCCGGTGAAACCCGCTTTGAGGTCGGACCTGGGGCAACACCTCAGGCGGCCCTGGATGGTTGATGTTTTGGTCGGTTTACCGGCCTTGCAAAGCTGACGAATAGTCAGGGGAGTCTAGTTGCGTAATGTTTCATAAGGGGCGGGGGTAGTTGTCGACCCGTTGTCGCCTTGTGTATGCACCAACCTGTCACTGTGGAATCAAGTGGCGCATGCTCTGCGGCGCGTAGGGGCCACGAGGTGAGCTCCTACGCTTGCGGAGCATCCGCGCCTACCCTTAGAAACGACCCGGTCCACGATATTTCTGAGTTACGGAATGCCGCGTTATCACGACAACTTTGATTGTCAACTGTTCCGAGCGAACCCGGCCACCCCGGATCGTTTCAACGAAATATATCGCTATATCGCCCCGAAACGAAACACAGATACCTGAGGACGTAGACAGATTTACGTAGCAATCTTCACCACAGTTTGTAAGAGACCAACTCCTACCGCGAGGTACTGGGAATTTTCAATCCCAGTGTGGCTATCCATCGCGCCCTTGCTACCAGATGCAATCAGATTTCTCTGATCCCCTGTTTGGTTGCAGGTTCGAAGTCGCTCGCGTGGTCCTCTACATCAAGCAGCGGCAATTCCTAACTGAAATTATCGCGGATCCGTGGCGTCTTTTGCTCGGCTTGCCACCCGAGACCGAATGGCCATCAAATCGTTTCTAAGGATAGATAGCTTGAGGTACCTACGTAACCCCGCTTCCTTAGGTCGCATTGCGCTTCCAAACTCCTCCGGCTATTCGTTGTTGAGAAAACGGCCAACACACAGACCATTATTATACATGCTAAGTTTCGGGGACTAAAGGCTATTTGCATTTCATATTTTTTTCCATGTTTATTGTACATCGAACGGCCCTTAATCAACCTCACAAAGTTTTAAATATCTTATTCTCTCAGTGCAATTAAAACGGAAGAATATTTAGGACGTCATGCGACTAATATCTGATGTTACTCTTCAACCCCTTCCAGACGGTAACTTCTCTTCTTTAAGGACGCTATTACAGGAGTGGCACAATGAATCTCTTTTATTTTACGTGCTCAGTTAAGATAGTTGATTTAGACTACCCTGAACATCCCATTATATTATATATAAATACATACAAGAAAATAATTTTTGTGGCCGAAGTTTGACAAATCCTTGAGTTTTCCTCCTGCCAAGTTTTTAGAGTTGTAATTATATTGTCGTCGTTTTAATATTTTTTAATTGGTTTCACATAATTTTTCAATTATTAGTCTAATTTTATCATTAGGCAGTATCCGAATAAACCTAAATGAGGCTACCTTAGTGCGGACGTCTCGTACGATCCAGTCAGGTTAGATTTTGTTATTTTGAATCTGTAGGTAAGATTTTTGAAATAATAGCGTATATGATTTGATTTGATTCCGCCCTCATCTTGATCTTGATCCAACCTTAATCGGCTAAATCTGGGTGACGAATTAAGTTAGCCGGAGAATAACATCTCATCTTCCTGCAATCATAATGAATTAATTATTGAGTTAATGAACTCTTTATTGCATTCGATAAGAAAAACAAGTGGCGACTTATTTAAAAATTAAATTCTTACAGTCAACCATTTGTAAGGTGGTAAAAAATAAAAGTTTTATAACTAGACAAAGGGATTAAGGTAACAATTAAGGTAACACACAAAAAGAGAAGGAAAATTACAAAATTACAACAGAAATGAAATGCTTTTTCAAAGATAATTGGATGCATTTGGGAAGGAAGCTGGTTCCAATGTCGGAATCATAATTTGCGAGTATTCCTTTTGTTTACCCAAAATACTCTAGTGCCTTTTAGTGTAACTCGCCCTGTTTCCTATTGGAAAAACCTCTAGGCGGTCCTTTGTAGCGCTCAATCGGTTCAAGGTGTTCTCGTCAACATCTAAGTAACAAACATCAGCAAAACCTAAAATTGGGAGCAATAAAATCCCTGCAACTATCGACTTCATTCGTTTGTGCCTGCCATGTAGGAAATTCATCATCAGTATAAGCTTTTGAGACACCTTGAATAATCTATGATATTGTCATCAATACAAAGAATAGGTAGGTATAACGTTTATATATCGACTGATGACATTAATTGGCAATCGGCAATAATTGTGAACTTATACCGAGTTGCGGTACAGTCTTCAAGCCTAAACGCTTGGCTTGCTTGACTCAGAATAGCCAAAATATAAAATGAAATAAAAGCATTGAATTCTAAACGCCCGTCAAAGCAAAACGCATCGCATAGCCAAAGCCTCGATGCGCTGCGTGGGAGCAGATAGAACCTCTTACTACATCGCTACCTCTCGTAGGCTCGAGTCATAAGCCTCCTCTATATATTGCACCATTCTGACAGCGCATTTAATGTCACAATGCAGTGTAATCGAGAGCGCTCTATCCCCACTTTTGATTACTTGTCTCCCTTCATTATGTTTGACGAAAAAAGAGCGGTATTAGAAATCTAAGACAAATGTACCTATATATATCAGGTCGGTATGTATAGGTTCTTAGTGTGAAACCTTATGCTAAGCATTTATGCCATTTCAAACTTCCTTGGGCGTGACATTGCTAGGTTCAGGTCGGCATAAATTACACAAATGTCAGCGAGACGGGCAGCGGCCCGTTTGCGTTGACCGTGGAGTAGACATGTGAAAACATTACGTGGATTTGCGTGTTATTTAGTTTATATGAGGTATAGTTTAGGATTTTATTATATGGCTACGATTACTGCCGTAGTTCTCTGTGATGGAATTAGCGATGCATTTATCAGTTGACGTCACTAAGTAAGTTAAGTCCTCTTTCATTTAATTAGTTATTTTACAAAATTAAAATTCTCGACTTGCATGTTCATTGGCCAATCGACCCTCGACCCGCCCTGCTTCTACCCGATAGTCATCTGAACACAGTGTAGGATATGTAATATATAGAATGGAGACAACATCCCTTCGTGAAAACGCCATTAAAACGTGCCCACTGAAAGGATTATTCGTTCTATTAAAAACTTCACTTGAATATGGCCTCCGCCATTATGGCCGTGAACTGCGGAGTAATTTATTTTTACGGTGTCGCATTGTGCCTCTCTACTCCTACTCGGAACCGCTCCAAGTGGACAATATTTCGGGCAATGCGCTTTACAACGCCGGAGATAGAAATACGCCGTCGCAAATCACGCATTGAGATATCTGTTATGACCATTTACTTATTACGTTTATTCAATGCTTTCAAAGGAGGGATAGTGTTCAAATCGGGGCAACCTGAACTCTTTCTTGATATTCCTCTTTGAAAACATAACTTTTTTTTATTTAATTTTTATTTGAAATTCATCAACAAACCATCTTACGAATTCTACACACATATGATGTACAATCAATAAATTGACGAGTAGTATTGTAATTAATAATTTTTAAACAGAGATTAATTCATTAAATATCTTTTGGTATCATACCGGGACATAGGCTTTATGTAAAAATAACCAATTTCATTGACAACGGTATTAAATATTCTTCCTAATCTGGGTATCGCGGAATGCTCTGTACTGTTTTTGCGGTAGGTAGATTAAGCGAATATTCTCATTTGTCTGGTGTTGTGACCGGTTGGGACGTGAAAATAGTGCCGGCTAATCTATTCGATTAGAGAATATATTGTAAACAAAAAAGAGATCTAATAAAACATGCCTATCTTCTACTGATAATATTGTTATCATGCATTCGCATAATTACCATATCCGCCGTTGTGTCATTTTTAAAATAGGTATTTTGTAAACTATCGTGTTCTTTCGAGTCTATGTTGATGTGCTTTGTAATCTCCAATTCATTCGGCAAAGAACGCCCAGCAATCGACCCCTAAATCGAATTTTTATGATGTCGATGAATTAACAACGTCTGTAATAATTGAAAAACATTTAATTGGCTTTAGAACATCCATAATTTATTACATAGATGATAAAATGAATGTAACAGCAATAAAAATGGATTCATAAAAAAATGGAGATATAATAAAAACGGTCGATTTTCAATCCAATCGCTATGATAATCTGACTGAAAGAATGCATATCCTAGAGAGCAGAACTCAGTCATACCAATCCTGAAGAAAACCAATATCGCTCGTATAATATAAGACTGATAATTATGAACAGCAGCAGAGAAAATGTGATAAAATTGGAGGAATTCCCGAAGAACATAAACATTTCTCGAAAAGATTGGATCGCATGTAAATTGCGAAATGAAATCGGCCGATATTTTGAACTCCACAGAAAATCGGATAACAAACCAGAGCCGTAGTAAGTTTCCATCACGAAACGAAACGAAATAGTCTCCTAAAAGCCATAAAAAAATATAATAATATTTGTAAAGATGTTAGCAAAGAACTGAACACCAGGGATGTAGGCATTTCTGATAATGCTGCACCTGTATATGTCTCAGAGAATTTAACTCTCACAAGAAAATATCTACTGGGCCGCGCTAAAGCATTTG
>JAOPUG010000007.1:6744868-6754995 GCA_027564375.1 Micropterix facetella | reverse complement strand
TTAGTCAGCTGTCAACTGTCAAATTGGCTGTCGCTGGAAAAAATGTTGTCAATATAAAATCCAAACCTCTAAAAAAACATGCTATACATACACATGATATATAAGTAGGTAAAATGTATTCTAAAACATCATTATAGTTAATCAATTTCTCCGTTTCGTCCCTTCCTCGCTCAATTAACCATTCCGTCATAATTCTCAGTAATTATGTGACAGTATATTACTGATTTTGCTTGTAAGCGATTTTTTCACTAGACTTAGTTCAACGTTTTCAAGTGTTATTAACCTGAATATAAATTCTCAATCTGGATATTAATTCTTTCTCTAGAATACAGTTTAACATGTTTAAACAAGGTTCAATTTTATAAATTTCGTTGGTGCATGTCGTCTAGATGTAGCATGTGTAAAAATGGCGATCGAACAGTATCCACAAAGAGATCCACGTATCGATGAGTGTCGATGAGTTGGAATACGTGTAATTCAATGTTTGACATTATTTGCCGTGTCTTGTCGATAAGATAAACTTAGTTTAATCAGGCCCAAGAAGAAATCAGTTTCAGTCAGGAGAGGAAGCGATATGTTTGCTTTTGTAGTGTTTGCTCAAGATCTGATAAGCGGTCAACTGTCAATACTGTGTAAGCTCTGTGCTTCCACCGATTACACAGTGGGTACATACATCATTTATCGATAGATTTATGATTTACAAATTGAGAAAAGACCACTTAAACTACGGTTGGTTTAAACCCCTTATAGGTAGAAAGATGGACCGATACCGTAACAAAAGATCTTAACCTGTGTGGAGGCAATGCATGGAAAGAAATGGTGAGTGATCGAGCGGCATGTAGATACACTGTGAAGCAAGCAAAGATCCTACTCGGACCGTGATGCTATAATAGTCTAGGTCACAACTAAATAATTTACATAATGGAGATGTATTGGTAGGACATGTGTATTAAGACAGTTGTATTAAGTCAAAATGTTCTAAACTAAGTTGGTATGAAATCAATTAATAATTTAAAATTTGTAATTTTAGGTATCTAACATCGAAAACTATAATTTATGCGGAGAGACCTGTCAAAAATCTCTATTATAAGTTTTTTAAATTACTTTAATTTTAAGCGGCTACTTACTAAACTATTATATCGATTAGATTATCAATGGTTTATTCTTTAGATTAATTCCAAAATATTGTGCCTAAACAACTAAATATATGTATGCTTTTGAAGACAATAAACTTGATGTAATTTGATTTAAGTTTGATACATATTCTGGTTACACATATTTATATAAATTACATATATTTAGCATCTAATCAGGTGACGAATTCAGATTATATATTGCGCTCGAGCCTGAAACGAAAAACCAGTCACGAATATGAGAGTATCAAAATTAGATCACTTTGTTGGCTTCACCAACAAAAGTTGTTCATTGCCGGAGCATTGCACAGAAAATCGTCGCCATGTTTGTATCCAAATCTAGCCATGTAGACACTATTTCGCTTAAGGGAAAATGAACAGTCAATGCACAGTGGTATACAATCATTTGTTTGTCTTAAGTCATCACTGAACTCCGAAAGGATAAATACAACCTCCACCAATACAATATAAGTTCTGACAGCGCCCAAACAACAAAAGATCTTTTGCAGCAGCAAAACATTGAATTATAGTAATAGAAAAATTATGGACAGTTAAGATATGGAAATTGCGATAATAAATAGATAAATAATTTGAAGCTAAAGTACTAGATATCTAATATTTTTTTGTGAAGAACGTATTGTTATATTTCTATAAAAATAAACACTCTGAAACTAACTATCTACATATTGATCTACACATAATAAAATGTGGTACATTATAAAATTAGTTAAATTAATACTGTTTGGTTTTTACTGTATTGTTGTTGTAATTATATATATTTTTGCCTAATATCAGGTACTTATTATATTATTCTCAGTTCAAAGAGTTCATCTGGATTCAGGTCTTTAAATTGGTCTAGTTAAATGAGATTTAGGCAAGTGCTAATTAGACTCCCAAATTACAAAATGGTTTTAAACAAACATTACAAATTGAAGTGATTTTTCCACTGTTAAGGCGTATAAAATGTAAATTTCTTATGTTGGATATGGATGCATTAGCAATGAAATATTACACCACTTTGGCACAGGCTTCCTTGTAATCGAGAATATTTGTGTACTTCTATAATTCTTGGCCTCTGCCCCATTTTTGCCATTTTTTTAAAATCTGTTTTATATTGAAAAAGGTGATTTTGGGTCATTACTGTAAGAGAGCGAATTACGCGCGAACACTGTTAAAAGTATATTTTTTAAATTATCAGTCCAAAATAACAACACTGTAAGAAAAACCAAAGCTATTAATTAGACAAAAACCGCGACAGAGATTTAAATTAAGGTGAGTATAAATGTTAAAGAATTTTATACAAATCTCATAAAAACATGGATATTTAAATGCGCCTCTGCGCATTGGTGTTAGAAAATTAATAGAAACGATATTATTTTTGAAATACATTAATATTTTATTTGAATAAAATACGAGTAAAAAGATATATACAGTTTAATGTGTATAGTGTATGTTAAAAATACCAAAATTAAAAAAAACATAAAATAATAAGTAATATTCAATATGGATGAAACTTTTTAAATATTTTTTATCAAGAAAAACTTTTTTTTATATTCCGGGATAGATTGTATACTTTATAACTATTGTTAAAATGCCTTATTATTATTTTGAGTTTCTTGGTCCTGCTGTTTAATGTGAGCGGTAGGTCAAAATACTCTTAATGAAAATATCCTTTATAGCTTCCAGATTTATTTATTTTTCTAATTTTTCCAATCATACTTGAAAAATCTAAAATAGATATTTACTTAAAAAAGGTACCGTGAGGTATGTTATTTTTTTTCAGTTGGCTAACATCATCAGTTAATTCACTGCAACCGTCCAAAAATTGCCAAAATTTGTAATCGTCGAAATTTACATACATCGTCGCATTAAACTGAAAACTTTGAATATTATATATAATAAGAGTGATGCATCTAACAGAATCCTGATATCAAAGTAGCGTGATATCGATATCCCATCGTCCCTCTCTCATAGTCGTTTTTTTACTTGGGCGAGAGGTGGACGATAATAAGGAGCGCGAGAACCACAGTATTGCGGTTAACTGCTACAAAAGTCGCCGATTTTGCCAACAGTGGTAGCCTACAGTAGCCCTTTTCCCCTAACGTTGCATACAAAAACCGCCCAATTTATTTACACATAAAGCAATATGTAATATAAATTTACCTAATAAAATCCGAATAGTGAGTTTGTTTTTAAAAATGTTAAAAAGATAATAAAAGTATAAGAAATAGAAATGAGGAAGTAAAAATCAACATATTATTTCATATTAACATTTGAAATGGAAGCCTCTAGGTTTTAAAAAGCAATGTCGAAAACAAAACATTATTAAAAATCAACACACTTTCTTTCAATGGTTTCTTTGTTTTTATGCAGTGTTAACAATATTTTTTTATCCGTTTTGGTCGTAATTTGTTTTACAATGCATAGACATTAAATTTAAAAATAGGTAGATAATCATAAAGAGACAGTATAAAAACATGTTTTATCGTATCATACTTTTTCGAAATTGACCGTTTTTTCAAGAATTTCTATAATATGTAGCCTATGCGACGATATAGGAGCCGCAAGCCTTTTTGAGTCGCCGAGGTTAGATAAAAATAATTTTACCAGTCGTAATGGTGAAACGGAAATTTCTAGACTAATTGTGTTGCACTCGTAAATCGTAATTAGTAATGTGGCAACGCCAATGTTAATGATTCCACTGCAGGGCGAAATGTCTTAGTTGTCTTTAGTAGTCCAGCAAAGACTGTTGTATCGTAAGTATGCGATAGATAGTTCGAACAGTACATACTTGCATAATGGTCGAAATTAACGCCCCGTGCAATGGATGAGGATATGGCTACATTCTAGCAGAACAACTGATGGCTTTTTGGCGTGTTGGCAGTCAGGCTGCTCCAGACATGCAGTGCGTATACCACTGCCAGAAACGCCAATTCTGCATGATGTTTGACATGTCGGCAATGGTCTTACGCCATTATGCCTCATTTCTTATCAAGCATGGCGTAGCGTCTTTATGAAACAGTGTCCTTGTTGGGCTATTATTACAGTTAGAGAGATCGTTTTATAAGGAACTCACGTATTTTATCGGTGTAAATAGCAAAATATCATCTAATCTGGCAACACTGGATACCCGTCCAAGGCGAATAATCAAACCCTACGCCCGTCTTCAAATAGGTCTGGAAACTTTGCTAATTAAGATGGCGATCTCGGCCTCTCGGACCGACCGACATCTGAAGAGCCCAATTATTTATTACGGCATAGCGATTGGAGGCCGAAAATGGGCATACTTTTATTGAACCTTCGAGGAAAGGGGAAGGGTGGGGAGAGGGAGGGGTATCCAAACTCCTCGATTTGTTGGCACTGTGGAAGAAGTTTAATGAAATAGTGGATATTGCTGATGTTGTTATAAAAAAACACAATTTATTTAAGTTTTATTATCTTACGATAGTCTATTACAATTAACTCTACGATGAAGTAGAGTGTAATTTCGTTAATTGTATCCCTACAGAAAACGGTTACCGAGCCAGGAATCGAACTCGGAACCTTACGATGGACGTCCTTAGGCGTCCTAGCCATTATGACAAGGGGTCGATCAGATAGGTTACTGAATCACGCAGCTTTTAACTTACCTGGGAACCTCATTTTGTTTGTAAGGATACCGTGTATTCATATATTCTGACGCGGACGTTTGTTCAAGTTCAACGTATTTTTTGTTCCAAGTAAATGCATTGCGTATATATTGTCGTGTCAAAAAATGCAAGGAATTGTTCGATAAAACTCAAAGTATTGGCTTAATCATACAACTTTATTTTGTCACCTTTGAACTAAAACCCATTTAATGCAATATACCTGCGCTAACGAAATATCCAGTCGTCGAAACGCCTCTTATGGATAATTACTGATATGACCTTCAGCTTTCTTTGCCAATTATGTGTTTGATTTTAGTGCACTTAAAATGATTCCATCGTATTAGTAATTAAACCTTGGAGGATAGGAATAGATTCACACGGTGTTTTATTTTATTTGATAAATGCAGATATTGGTTCATATAATTTAGAAGCTAAATTCCTAGTTCCTAAATTCTTTAGCGAATATTTTGTTGAGTTTTTGGCGAAAAAAGTGTTCAAGTGTCTATATGTCGTATGAGGGATTGTCATGGGGCAAAATCCAAGAATTGTTGTTTCAAACTTTGACCATATTTTTAAATATTGTTTGGGGATTTTTCAAGGTTTATTGAGCCTTGTATTACTGCGACCATTTATGGTCTATTGCGATCGCCACCAATAGTTCTGTGCTAAGTTTTGCGTCATTTAAGAACCGCAGCAATCTTTTGGCGCTGGATTATTTTACCTCTTCAGCTCTTCAGGTAGTAGTCACCCAGGTGGGTGTTTCTTTTAGGCATCAGCAGGCCACATTAGCACAAGAGGTGCATGGGAGTTTTTTCTGCATCTTGGCAGAACCTGTACACTCTAATATCCCAGAGCTTGAGGTTGAACATGTGATCTTTGGCCATAAGCTCAGCTTAATTTATTCATTTATTATAATTATTATTTATGAATGAATTTTTTACATTGCATTTTTTTCGTTTTTTTTGAAATGTAATGATTTTATAATTGATTATTTGATTACGACCTTCTAAGGTTTTCACACACTAATTAATTTAACTCTATTTTTATAGAATGTTCGCCCAAGCACAATCTTTGCTTAGTTGGGCGACATCAGACAGTAAACATTTTCTTACTGTGGATTGAGTAATTTACTTAGAACACATTTTTATTTGATGTTTTTAAATTGTAAAATTATTATTTGTGGGTTGCTTTAAATTAAATGAAATAAAATCCGCATCTCGAACACGTGATCTCGCAATTTTACCAACTGTTAGGTTTCATTATGAGGATCACAAAGCCATCGCTTGTGGCTTACTTCGACGTATTAAAAGGAGTGCTCAACAAACCGGAACGTTTGCCAAATGTATGCGTTCGGTTCATTTTCAGGGAAGTGACAAAAGCCTATGTTTGGCGTTACGCGGCTCGGTGTTGTGGGGCTCTGCTCTGGTGTCTGCGCTGCGTTGTTTACTTTTTCTGGGGGTGTGGCGAACGCTTGAGACTTCTCATTCTGCTTATTTCGTTCAAAGTCACGGATGACGTCTGTGACACAATTGTCTAGTAATCATATTAAGATTTGTGGTAGCCATTATGACTCGCGACGTCGCTCGCTTCGTTTCAATTTTGTTCTAAGAGAAGCTACTGTCTGTATAATGTTCCAACATAGAGCTAAATGCCGTTTGTTAAACTTTACGCAACGACTCGCACCATGCATTTAGTAGGACGAGTTGGATGTAAGTCCATGACTCTTGACAAATCTGATAAGTATAAGGGCCAACCTGTCGTTTTTTTATCCGTGTTTTATAGCTAAAGAAATGGCGTATTCGTCAAGGGAATTGGTCCCATTTCCATATTACAAGAAATCTTGCTTGAAAATTCGTAAACCTTCATCAACCGAAGGTGCTAACTAAAGGAAATTCGTACTGGCTAACTACCATAATGGCTTCCGTAGATTTGCCGTTCTCCGTCCGGTCACCGCATCTTGCAAATGAATAATTACTACAATATTTCAACTCTAAGTGGCGCATAGCCGGCTAACCGCGATCTTCAAATGCTTTGGGAAAACCCGGAAGGATTACTTGAGAATACGAGATTAAACTCTGGAGAATAGTGATGAAATTAAATATTATGCGATATTGAAGTCGAAATTGCCAAGAAGCTTTAGAGATCTTGCTGTAAGCATGCCGTGTTGATGTCAATGCTAGTCGTCGGTATTATGTTTTTTTAGTTTATCATAGTATTTTCTGTTCCAAACGTAAAACACAAATTTATACATGAAAACTTTGAAGGTGATTTGCCGAAAACATGTATTTGTTAGTTATATAGTTACTTCTACCGCTACACTAACGGTATATTGATTTTCTCGATGCCCATATTACACACCTTAATGAGTCATCGATCTAACCCTTTTCAGGCTAAGAGTTAATCCGACCCTGATTAGTAGCATTAGCAAGCTGCATTGATGAGTAGGTGAGTCATAGATTAGATTAGATCGTCCCACACAGGAATAACCCTGGTCCGGTCCAAAGGTATACCAGTGGGAACATTATGTATGTGTTGGATAGGAACACCTGTTCTTCGAATGGCATTAAAAAACGCAAAGCCAATAATGAACATATGTTTGAGCTAGGAAGTAGGGTGGGGGAGTAGAGGAATCCTTTTCTTTTTATAGTCTCTTCCGCTATTTTGTTGAGTATCGCTCTTCTCTGATTCACATTCTTCCTTATCTCATATTGTTGTAGCTTTCTTGTATAGTCCTTCCTTATCATAGCTTTTGTCAGTTTTCCCCATTCTTCCATCTTTATAGTGTGAAAAAATATGTAGGTACATGGGTTTCTTAAATAACTGTCTTCTTAACTGGAATAATGGCCAAACAAAGATACAGTTTCATAAATACGCCAAGCCTTGCTGGATGAAATATAATATTGATAATAGTTGCTAATGATAATTATTTTATATATTTATTCAATTGCGATATATCCTCGGTCTACTTTTCTTTAAAATGATATATTACGCTATATGCGAATCCATCATGACACATGATATACTAGGATAAGGAGCATATGGAAAACCACCCTCCAGAAAGTGAATGTTGTCCAAAAGGCAATAATTAGAAACATGCCAAGGAAACCAATGCGTTAACCTTACGACTACTTGTTGGTAGAGTTGGATTTGGGGCAGTTGTCTTCATTTAAAATATACCACTGGAGATGATGTTTATGTTATTCCGGAAAACAGTGAGAGAACAGGTCGTTATAAGAAAACATCAAAGTACCCAAACGTCTAATGTCTTTTGGACAACATCATTACAGTTTTCTTGCTCCAAGAATGGCTAATATTATTAGTAAAAACATATTGGGATTACGCAGTAAACAACAAAAATATCGCCTTATATTATGGTTAATTAACCTTGGTACAAGAGAGACGGAAAAACATTTATGACAATTTAAAAATAAATAAATAATTCTACTACTTTTTTGACACGTGTGTTAAGGTGTTTGTTGAGCCGTCTCTTATATTTAGTTAGGCTATTATTTAGGCTCTTATATTTAGTATATTCAAGTTATACGTATTATTACTAATGATTATTCATTATTACTTATTGCCAATTATTATTTATTGTAACTTATTTATAGGTGTAAAATTATTATGGTCTAGTAAAAGTTAATTTTAACCTAATTTAATCACGAAATTTTTGTTGGTTGAAATTTATTGATGTTCTCCTTAGAACAGGTTTTGCCTAGTTAGGAGCTACAAAAACTATGTTCAACTACTAATGGTGTATTTTGCTAAATAAAACAAAATAAATATATGGTAAAGTTAAGAGTGGTATCCCTTATTTTAAAGATTCCAAAAGCGAGGATACGTTTGATTAATCACAAAACTTGTAACATGAATACCCGTGTCTAAATGCCACGTCACAGTTCTTTTCAGCAAGGTCTCGCGGCTTTGTGGTTTGGGAGGCGCCGCTGCGCGTTCTGGTGCGATGCCAATAAATCGCGCTATTCGTACGGGGTGTTTTCGATTTATATCACTTCCAGAGTGGAGCGGGTGGGATATAAAGGATAACCCCGACACGTCACCCGCCCTAGTCGCGGTTGCCACGACACCTGCACGTTTCAGCGCGGGCCAATGAACCTTCCAGTCTGTTTTCGATCAAACAAACAACCGACTTGCCGACTCGAATTTGCGCTCTCGATTAGTATGTACGTAGGGCACACCGAAATGATTGAGCGTGAAAAATTATCTAGTACACAGACGGGTCAAAGACGAACGAGAGAACGAGAGCTGGAATCAAAGGACAAAGGGCTAAAATAACAATGTCAAATATGCAACAGCATCTAAATTCGAAGTGTATGCCTCAATATTTGCGTGCATAAAAACCTGAAGAGGAAATATGTACAGTAACCAGACTATGTCAAGCAGCTCTGAAAGCACTAAGCGCGAGGAGAGACAACCAAACATAGTCTGGGATACGTATGTAATTTCGGTGTGCCCTATGTACAAGTCCACACTGAGAATTACGGTTCACTGAACCTGCGTTTCACTCGACAACCGGTAGAAAGAGGACGGCTAACGCGACGTAAAACTTTAATGTCACTTAGTCGTTTTGCATGCCACTTAATGACTTCTTCTGCCTCTGAACTGTTTTCCACCAAATTTATATTTGTAAACTGAGGGTAGAAATGGATTGAGGGGTGGCTTTGAAACTTTGCTTTCGAGTGACATCTCTATAATTTCATTATTTTACTCCATGGTCGAAGATAAGCAGTTCCTAATCATACATAAGATATGGGGTACCACAAGGAAATATATTAAGGCCAATCTTATTCCTCGCCTACATTAATGACCTCACTAACATGACATTTGAGGGAGGAGAAGTTATCTCCTTTGCAGGCGACACGTAATTGTATGTAGAGGTGAATCCTGGCACGATGTGTAAAGTTACACTGAAAAGGGATTAGCTGTCATCACAGCATGACTAGACCATAGCCTACTCACTAATAATGACTCTAAAACTAAATATATGACCTTCCAAATAAAGAAAACTCAGAACAAACAAATCCTGACCAAATTGAAAATTCATACATGCAACACTGTAGGTGACGGCAAGAATGCGACACAGCCGTCTTGTACGTGTACGGAGGTGGAAAGAGTAGACACAATATACTTCGCATTGACCCATAATTTACTATCTTATGGAATCATAGCTTGGGTGGAGCTTCGCTGCAAGCACTTGATCCTCTTATTAAGGCCCACAAGTCACTATTAAGAGTAATTCACAAGAAACCCTTCCGGTATCCCTCTGAGAGCTTGTATAGGATGTTTTTTTTAGAGGTTTGGTTTTTATATTGACAACATTTTTTCCAGCGACAGCCAATTTGACAGT
>JAOPUG010000007.1:6700680-6711298 GCA_027564375.1 Micropterix facetella | reverse complement strand
ACAACGGTTCAAAAATTGCCAAAAAATATAACCGTCGAAATTTATATACACCGGCATCTTAACGTACTCATATTAATATCTCAATTAATCTTAAATATCAAGTAATCCTAAAAAAAATATTAGCTGACCTATTCCAGTTTAGAATAGCGATAACTGATGGCATTCGAAAATATTATGTTTTATGTTTTTGTCTAGAGCAAGATTTCTGTTGGTTTGCCTTGCACTTATTTTAACCATTCTTCTTCTGGCGTAGCGAGGTGGTCCAAATTCAAGTATTTGTAGTATGTCCTAAAATAATGTGTAGCTTACCGGAAAATTAAAGAAATAAAATGAATTAAAATATTCTACATTGGTAATTTAACGGCGCGCATCGCGGACATCAACACTTCGAAGTGGGAAATCTATCTCCGTTAGTTTTAAATTAGGCTAATTTATAACTATGTCACTCTCTTTATAATATGATTTGAGTTTATAAAGCATAAATTCACAAATTAATTCATACAATTCATATCACAAATTCTTATGATTTTATAACATATCACCTTGCGTTTATGAATTTATAACCATCGATTTAAGACCTTATATATCGATGTTTATCTGCCCTATGAAGTATCGGCACCATGCTTTTCAATAAACGTTAAACGTAGCCTACGTCGCTATTCGCTATGCCCAAAATACTACAATGTACCTCAAATGCGAGAATGAGACTGCGCTCTACTCGCTCGTCTTAAGAAAGAAAGAGATATAAGTCTATTTCAAGCTGCCAACCTCCCGGACATCGCTTGGTTATATCAGCTGATATGAAAAATCATGAAAATTAATTGGATTCTAATATGGAATATGATATTAGGGAAAATGCAGGAAAGGCGCCCGGAAAATTCGTTAATATTTTTATAAATTCGACCAATTTCCGGACACTTCAAATGCTATCGGTGCGTTGTCCTCTGAGGTTCTACAAGGGTGTATTTACTAGGCGTATTTAGTCTTCACAGGGAAATGATGAGAGCGAATTTGGCGGAAAAACTTTGAATTTTCGGCGTCAGGTTGACCGATTCGTTATTCTTTAGCGAATGTTCGGACGACGAGGTGGCACCGACGACGACAATTCCCAGCTCGCTGTTTCCGACTCCGTTCGCTGAACCTGTTAGGTTTTTCGATTTATTTTATCTACTTCAAGTATTTTTTCTTCTTCACCTGGTTGTGTTAATACTGGAAATGTAGCAGGGATCCGGGAAATTGGAATAGTTGGCGCGATTTCAGCACTACCTGATATCCGATTTCAGCACTACCTGAGGTCCCTAGTCCCCTCGTGTTACCCATATCGGCACTCCATTAGATTAGGTCAAGGCTAATTAGGCGTTCTCTTGGTTGGAATTCGTTTTGGCTGCACGACTTCTGACCACACCTATCTTCTATCCGGGCCCACGCTGTTTTTCTTCCCGACGTTTTCTGCGTGCGAAATCGGCTGGCAGAGCACCGCACCAGCGAGGACGCCGGAGCCGTTGTCGGTCGTCTACCTACCTACCATAGTCGATTGAGCAGTGCTTCTATGAGAGACTGCAGCACTGAGGCTTCTCCTCGTGCTTTAATTTTAAATAAAACGCTTTTTATATTTCGACAATTTTAAAAGTTTCTTTCTTTCAATTTACATTTAGTTTGACTATTTCTCTTCTCTGGTCATTCTGTAATTCAAGTATCTGTACATTTATGCATTACCATTTTTACTCTCCCAAAAGAATACATCGTGCTTCACTATGTACTCGTATATAAATAGGAAAGTATTGTTTTCGAGCAAAATTTAGAATTTGAGTTTGCACCGGATTCCCGCGTTTTGAGTGTGTGTGTGTATGTGTGTGCGCCAGTGTGTCTGTGTGTCTGTACCCACTGTATCGCAAGAAACTAGAAGATGAGTTAGGACCAAATGACTTGAAGAAATAGGTTATCCTAATTCCGAGTTGATGAGAGATATTTCCCATTTCGAAACCAAAGCTTTACCAATTGTTTAAAATATCATAAATCGGTTAATACTGGTCTTAGAAAATAAATAAATATGTCTTAGAGACCTAAGAATAATGCCTCAAACTTTCTTGTAAGCAATTTCTTAATATATTTAGTGAAAATTTGTCATTTCTTAAAACTGACAAATTTTATAATTGAAAAATCGCTATTATATTATAGCCAGCAGCGTTAGGTACTCACAAGCAGGTTCAGGAACGGCACATGGATTTAAGAACTTTACTCGGGTGAATTAGTCATCCCGAGGTATTCAACAAACTTTATCGCTATATCTCCCCAGATGGGCGTAAAGAATTTGGACAATACATATCCATAAAACAACGTTGCCTTAGCCCGCGAGATTCGGACTCCTTTCCACGGGAATTTTTAAACCCGGTTGACCGTCCTCGTGCCTCCGCTACCAAATTTAGATGGATTTCCCCATCCACCCGTTTGGACTCGGGCTCGAAGTTGCTTGCGCGACCTCTACCTGGTGTGATCACGCGGTATTCCGAAAATCGGAAATATCGCGGATCAATGGCGCCCTTAACTCCGGGAGTCACCCGAGATTGGGTGGCAAACAGGTCGTTTCTAAGGATGGGTGACACCAGGTCAACATCTACCCCCGTGTCTTAAGAAGCATTACGTAACTAGACTCCCCCGGCTATTCGTCAGTTGAGCAAGGCTGGTAAACCGACCAATAAATCATTGTCCAGGGCCGCCCGAGGTGTTACCGCAAGTCCAACCGCAAAGCGGGTTTCATCGGATTAGTCCTTCTTTGGGGAGGCTGCCGGATGGGTGCTGAGAAGTGAATCGGGCCGACCGGTGTAATGGCCCTACTTAAATGGGACTACTGAAAAAGCGATGTTCGTTTGATGACTGGACTTAAATTGGGTCTATGAATTGGAGTTGTGGATCAAAGACTCGCCCACCGGCGCTGATACCGTTTGTAGTTATCGATCTAGTTACAGCAGCGAAGCAGGGTAGAAATTGTAAGATTGAAAAATAGGAAGGGGCTCCACCCTAAAAGTTACGTCGTATAATCATATTAAAAGGTAATTAAATGTTTTAACTAGAAAAGTATACACCAATAATTAGATAAAGGTCTAAAGTTGCATTTTAATAAGGTTTTATTTAATAATCTTCTATTATATATATTATGAGAAATATCGATAAAGACGAGCCAAAATGACTACAATGATTTTGTGATTCCGATTGTTAAAATAACATATCCCAATGTGAATTTATAAGTTAATAGGTTCATGAATACTCCAAACAGCTTGGAAATCTTTCAAAATCATTAGCTTTTCAGTAAAATTAAACTAAATTTTACAGCAAATAATAAGAAATTTGCAAAAATACATGTAGGTGCTTTTTTGCTCAATTTTAGTAAAACACTACAAAACTCCGAAACATTCCTAATTTATTTAGGGTGGTCTTCAACTCCAACTCTGTGATTAAGTAAAGATCGTCAGAGGAAAAGTCTTTTTTTGAGCATTTTTACCAAATTTCGTTAAGGGATTTCACTCTAGATAGATCATTTTAAAGTATACCTGTTTATTTACATCGTGTTATTTGGATAACTATTCAAATATAATTTTTAGTAGAACTATGACTAAAAATGCTAACGACCCTCACGGAAAGTGCTTTTCTTATCACTGACCCTTAAGCCAGGGAAAAGAAAAGGCAATAACATATAGTATGATTTTTGTATACCTGAGGTTCATTAGAAAGAAATAATTTATTTATTACCCATAGTTGGCATCCTCGATTTTCACACAAGTCCTCATGCAGTCTGCGCACCTTGTCCTCGATGCGGTGCGACGTGCCTCGATTACCAAAAGCGGAATCAGGGCCGGCTTCCCCGGCACCTCCCATTAAATGCTCAGACCGTCTACTCGGTGCTCACTCCTCGGTGCAACCCCGTAATATATGGGATTTAATTTTGGAATCCATGCGATCGCAGTCGGGTGATTATTTCGAACGAGGCTAGATGGGAGCTAGCCCGATTTCCGATTAATAGCCTTCGTTTCGCGGTAATGTTCTGTACTCAGCGGCGCGGTCACAGATTAATACGAAAGTTGTTGATATGTTGTCATAACAGATACGACACGAACGAATTCTCCTCGAACACCTATTCAATGTTTTGATAATTTGATTCTGAAAAGTTTTCTGGATAAGGATAAATCTGTCAGTGTTTGATAATCTAGAATAATAATAATTAAATCTGATACATACATATGCCTTTTACTTGTCAATAAGTTGCAATGGGAACAGCATGTGAATACAGTATCACAAACAAGCTATACTTGATATATCGCGATATATTTGATATATCAAACATTTTGATATATTTGATATATCGCGGTGGCGATTTGATGTTTATGCAGCACCGAGTACAGGCGGGGGCGCAATGTATCGATGGAATCGTATAGCAGTCTAAAAAGATGTAGGCCCATCTATTTTGATACATTTCCGGAATAGATATTTCGATCGTACATCTTACAGTGACTAAAATAAACCTACAGTTGAGATTTGTCAACTGCTACGGGCGAACCCGGCCACCCCGGAGCGTTTCAATGATCTTTTCGATATATCACCCCAGAATGTAGTACAGAGACTTGAGGACGATGATGAATCTACGTACCAAGCTCCACCTCAGCCGTAAGGGTCCTACTACTTACCGCGAAGCGCTGGGAATATTCAAGCTGAGTGCGCCATCCATCGCGCCTTTACTACCAGATGTGATTAGATTTCTCCGACCTTCCGTCTGTTCGCAGGTTTGAAGTCGCGCAATTCGTTACTGGAATTATCGCGGATCTGAGGCGCCGTTTACCCGGCTTGCCACCCGAGATCGGGTGGTCAATGTATCGCTTCTAAGGGTAGATAGCAAGGGCCGGCAGACCGACCAGTGCCTCAGACAGTCATCCATCCGACGATTTCACCGAGTGCATATACCGCATTACCGGGATACACTGGGCTCAGACAATGTCACCGTATAGCGGGCTACAGGGGATGCCTCTTCCAGAAGGTTGTTAAGCAAAAGCCGGCATGGCGACCAGTGCTCAGACATCCAGGATCGCCCGAGGGCTTCCCCCAGATCAGCCGCCTTACACAGCGGGATGACCGGTTTCGTCCCTCTACGTTTAAATTGTACATATGGCAACGCTTGCACATGTTCGCTGACTAACTCACCATTTGGTTGGAGAAATTAGCAGTAGCTCGCGTGACTGTTACCTAGAATATTAATTATACTATAATTTTATGAAAAAATCTAAAAATTCACATTGCTCGTTTCTCGTTAAGGGCTGTCTCAACAATTCACCGTGCATAGGTAAGATTTCGGCACGTTTATACTGCTTGTTTAACGTTTTCAATCGGGCGCAATGCGCGCATGCGCATGTTCGAAAACCGCGACCCTAACGAAAGCACTGAAAAATTAAACAAATTCAAGACATTAATAAATATATAGTAAATATATAAAACACAATAAGAAGCGGAGCCCACGTTTCAGACCATACCTAGTCGTTTGCTAGGACTTATAGTTTCTGAGATCCAGGCGTGATTCGGACAGACGGACGGACGGATAGACTCGTCCCATATGACTGTCAAAGTCAAAGTTGTCAAAGTTGAAGAAACGTTTCGATATATATCCAAAGAGTCGATAATCTGAATTGCAAGACGCTTCCTATTGTGAATTTTGCATTATGTAAATCCCTTCTTAACTATGGTATAATTGGGTGGGGTGGGTCAAAACTCAAACCTCAAGTTTAAAAATTATGTATCGTAAACAGTACCGATACCCTTCTAATAAACTTTTTAAAGAGGCTCATGTTTTGGATACAAGGCTATTATTGATTAAAACCGAGCACTGCACTGAGTTTACTTAGGCAAAATCAATATTATGCATGTGAAATCAACCAGACAAGTCCTCGGTGATATATACATGAACCAAGAATAAAGACGACTTTTAGACAGCGGCATTTCTATTTTATAGCCCGGAGATTTTAAAAATAAATTCAAGAATGATAAAAAAACGAGGTCTAATAATCAGATAATTAAACGAAAATAAACGTTTTTTTTATTCATGACATTTTTTGGCCCATCCCTAATAGTTACGTAGGACGGGCCATATACTCGTAATCTGATGCATGCTGTGCGTTTGCGCGTTTGTTTGTTTGTCCGTATGTCCAAATACTTCCCGTGGACAGATCTTTAACAAATTTAGTATGCAGCCTCTCTGGGTGACTCTAAGCACCACCAGGTGGACAGCAAATTCGTTCCGAGTCCCGCAGCTCCTGCTGCAGGTACTTCCTCGTTTACTTGATCTGGAGGAGGATCTGACCAATAGGTAGAGCAAGCATAGCGTATATGGGCATTTTTTGAATTGTGGTGACGAGATAAATTTGTTGGAATGGGTTTTAAGCCATTTGGGTGCTGGTGCAGGTGTATTCTGGTTTATTTGGCCTGGAGAAGGATCAGACCAATAGGTAGAACAAGCATGGCGTATATGGACATTTTTTGGATCATGTTGAGTAGATAAACTTGTTGGAATAGCTTTTAAACCATTTTGGACAAGTTGAGGATTACCAATCACGGGACTGTCCAAAGTTTCCGATGTTATATCGTTACTTTTCCTGCTATTATATTTTAGGATCAAACCAAATGAAATATTTCCTTTATTTTAATGTAATTGCATATTTTATGTTTTTCTGTATTAACGTTTGCTTAGGATATCGGATAAATTGCTTGCTCTAAAACTAGTATTATCTCCGTTGGGCGGCACTAACCAGCGGATCATGAGAAAAGTTTTTACCATTGATTTTTGAAAATATTATTAAAGTGAACATGAAATTGAAAGTTCCCCTAAATAAATTTAAAAAAAATAAATCTAACCACATTAATCCATACCCTATTAATGTACAATATGCATAATCTTAATAGAAGGTTACTAAATGATTGTGTTGTCTCAAACAAGCTATAATCGTCAACTTTTAGTGTTGAATTGGTAATTGAAAAGCTCTGCAACTGCATTACTGTCAGATATTATGTTGCTATTTAAATTTAAATTAATCACATTTTCAGAAGACGAACTTGTACCGCACTCTGCTTATAATATTCCAGACAGTTTTGATTTTATTTTCCGGCCGTTCGATGGAGGCTTTAAATATAATTTTGCATTCAAGACCAATTTTTCATAGGTCTTTATATATTTTTCAAACTCGCGTCATATTTTCCTTTTTTATTTGATATAGTTCAAACAGCCGTGACCTAGAAATATGAATACCTGGGGTTGCCTAGTCGTAATTTTTTTTATTCAGTTTTGGGTATTTTTTAAATGTGAATTGTCGCATCAAGATATGTTAAATATGACCTCAGGAAGTTCTCATTTGGATCGTCGTTGCTTACATCAAGGGAATTAGCTATCAAAGCTGACTGGAAATTAATAAGCCCATTTTCAGTATTTTTTTATTTAACGATCTTGTCGGTCAATTCTGACTTTATTGTAGCATTTGAGGCTCACCATTTGCCCACCGTGGTCCGTGAGGCCGCAGTTTATATGGTTGACTGTGATAACCTCACATCTTGAAAATATGTTGTCAATGCAACTACTAATGGTCGAAGTAATTCGTGTGGGAAAATTTATAATTTTAGACATGCTATAGTTGAGGCAAAGTAGACAAAATAGATCATCACAAAATGCAGACTTTTTCCAAGAAGTTTACATTAAAGTCACCTGCTAATATTAAAGAAGAAGCTTCCAGGTTTGCTAAAATTAAAGAAGAGGCCTTCGAAGCTACTTCGAGGATAGCCATTTTAGCTGAATACCTTATATATATGCACTTTGTAGTACAGTTACAGTGTCCTCCTCAATCTATGGCATTAGACGCATACATTTAAAGTACCTGAATCTACCATCTTCTTTTTTGAGGAAATACTATCGAGAGCTCTAGTATGAGCAAATTAAAATCGCTAGCATTTCACGTGACACCAACAAGCCTATCGATTTTAAAAATATTCAAGACTGCTTATCAAGACGCATTTGGTTTATGATATAGTTTACTACACCTTTTTCCTTACCCCTGACGCGGTAACTTTTCCAATTATAACGCCAGGTAAACATCGTTAGTGTCGTCTGAGGAAAATTACAGAAATTTATTGCTACATAAGTTCCGGGCGAAATTGTCATCTCTTTTGAACATTATGATTTATTATACAAGTAGTACGCCTGCCAGATTATGGGCCTTCGAATGATCGATATTTCGTATGGCTGCCTTTTCAGTTGGCTAGTAGTTTTAAAGTGGGAGTAACACATTGTACCCTTCGCACACACTCTTTGAGATATAATAAAATGAAATCCATATACATGATTTATATGAAATTTATTTGAATACATTTATTTGAATTTATATGAATACATGATTTATATGAAAATAACTCCGTCAGTGCATCTCAATTCGAGTGACTGTAAATCCTTATACAAGCATGATTGCCATAATTCTAACTTCCTAAAACGAAACTTGAGGCATGAGGCAAGTAAAACGTTGCGGTTTCAACACGTATGAGGAGCGAGCAGCTTTCTACACAATGGAGTCCCTCATCAACCGCCGTACTATCGCTGACATAGTCTTTTTAAAATACATTATCGATAGTAAGATCGACAGAAAGAATCGCCCTCAGATTCACCTTCCCGTATCTGGACGCTTCAGACGTTTCAGTCACCGCGATATAACACATCTCATGCGATGTATTCGGCATTGTAATGCGAGTATTCAAACTGCGAGGATTGAAGGGGAAAACATGATAGCCGTCACAAGCCGTAACGACACGCTGAAGATCGTTCATCAAAACATGCAAGAACTTCGAAATATAACATTCGACGCGGCACTAACATAAAAAGAATGACGCCATGAAAAGAATGACGTGTTCTGTGTTAGTGAAGCATAGTTCCAAGAAAACGCAAAAGACTTTGTTAATATATTATCTAGCAGTTTCTCTAGAAAGTAACGTATTAAGGGTGGATGTGCAATATTCACAAAACCGGATAATTGCGTTTTTAAACCCGTGAAGAATATCTGTGCAATCTGTGATGGAATATAGCTGTATTTACCTTCTGGACTTTTACATCAATGCCTTTATAGAAGTCAAGCGTTCTACTTTACTGTTAGCAGAAGCTATAAAATTCTTCTTTAATGTTAGCATGTGACTTTAATGTAAACTTCTTGAAAAAACTGCATTTTGTTATCTTTCCCTCACCTATAGCATGTCAAAAATTATAAATTTCCCCACACGAATTACTTCGAGCAGTACACAGGTAGTTGCATTGACAACACATTTTCAAATTGTAAGGATATCCCAATCAACCATATAAACTGCGATCTCTCGAAACACTACGGCTAAACGGTGAGCCTCAAATGCTACAATAAAGGCAGAATTGACCGACAAGTTTATGTTTAAAGAAAATTTACCGAAATCGCCTTATTAAATTCCAGGCAGCTTTGATAGCTAATTCCTCTTATGTAAGCAACGATCCAAATGAGTCATGAGACATTCCTAAGGTGCCATTTACCATCTCTAGATGTGAAAATTCACTTTTAAAGAAATACTCAAAACTAAAAAAACATTTATCGACTGGGTAACCCCA
Organism: Micropterix facetella; assembly: GCA_027564375.1. Lineage (NCBI taxonomy): Eukaryota > Metazoa > Arthropoda > Insecta > Lepidoptera > Micropterigidae > Micropterix > Micropterix facetella. The sequence continues at coordinate 6,701,658 of JAOPUG010000007.1, read as the reverse complement.
GGTATTAGGATTTCTAGATCACGGATGTTTGAACTACATGGAATAAAAAAAGGTGTGCGGTCGGGGGACCCCCACGCCGCGTTAAAGAACACCGTTCCCAAAAATGTATATTTGTATTTAAAAATGCAATTAAGAAAACTAAGATTTATGTTAGAAAAATGATACAGTGGAGGTTTTAACCAGAAAATAAAATTATATCAGCAACCCTTTGATAAACACCAAGGATAATTCTGAATAGATTGGTTACTAAATCTTTACAGTTACTAAATTTTAAATTTAGTATTATTTATTTTTTATGAAATAGATGTAATGAGGCAGTTCCCATGTTTAGTTTCTAAATAGGATAGTTATCATCCCTCTATATGCGTCAATATTGCATCACAAATAAATGCTAAAAGGTTTGTCAACAAATTCGCACATAGGCCGGACAGTCTTCTTTGGGATTTGCGACGTGGAAATACTTTATACCCTTGAGTGAAAATTCTGCCTGGCGGATTGGAAATCGATTACGACTTGTGAAAACGTCAAAGATTTTGTCGGCAACTTTTTATGACATATTTAACTTTTTAATGGATGATTCATTTCCGTGTATACCGAATAAGTCAGCTGCGCATCGTAACTATCCCAGATGGTTTACTTCGATTGTACAATGTCTACGCTTAAAATATAATTGCCACTAGCAATGGAAAAGCTGTAAAAATATACAGTTTTTTTCTGCACAGTTCCTACAAAAAGCTGTACAATTTTTTTCATATTTTAAGGCAGAAGTGAAACATTTGATAAATATTGCTCTTCGGAATTTGTAAACAAATACGGAAATGATATATTAAAAATAATTGTTTACGGGGCAACGTGATGACTTTTAAAAAAGATGATTCACGTCCGGACTCGATGTTATATCAAGGAAATTGGTATAACGAAGAGGATAAAATTGATAAATATTTTGCAGGTTATTTTAAGTATATTTATAGACCTATA
>JAOPUG010000007.1:6643350-6653350 GCA_027564375.1 Micropterix facetella | reverse complement strand
CTCAATCAGTAATGCCTATCCGTAAGAAATGAATAGCCGGAAAAATTCAAATATCCGGTCTTCTTAAACAAAGAGTGATAACAATCCAAAAATATCATAAATATAATAAGCCACCAAAACATTTTCATAAATGATGTAGTGAAATTCAATACTCTGGCCCGTGCTCACTGCGGCACTGTGTTATGTGTTAACACCCTGATTGCGGACGGCTAGACTCCGGTGCGCAGCTTTCGAGCTAACTCTACGGAACGGTTACCAGGATTCCGTAATCAAATTCCTCTAGAAAAGAAATCACAAAACTCCAATGAAAAAGTCATTTCCTAAAGAGAAAAACGAGACCATGTTAAACGACGTGGCGAATGTACCTTATAAGGATCCGTGTTATAAAAAATCTTCTTACAGCGAAATAACCTGAAATTGCCATACATCCAATAGATCCACCATTTCGGCTGAATTCTCGCGCCGAATAGATAAATTAATAATAGGAAAAAAGATACATCGTCAGACTACATCGTCAACTTTGGACCGTCCCGTGATTGGTAATCCTTGATTTAACCAAAATGGCATAAAACCTATTCCAATAAGTTTATCTCGTCACTGCGATCCCAAAAATACCCATATACGCTATGCTTGCTCTACTTATTGGCCAGATACTCCCCCAGGCCAAGTAAACCAGGATGCACCCGCAGCTGGACCTGTGAGACTCGGATCAAATTTGCTGCCACCTGGTGGTGCCTAGGGTCACCCAGAGAGGCTGAATACCAAACTCGGTGAAGATCGGCATACGGGAAGTCCTCGGAAAGTCTTCGGACAAACAAACGCCCAAACAAACGCACATACTATATGGCATCAGACTATATGGCCCGACCTACGTAGTACTACGGACGGGCCAAAAAGTATTTTCAGTATGACTTCGATTAATAAAAAACAACAACAGTACGAGTCAATATGAAAACTTAACGTTACACGTTCTCACTTTTCCATCCAAATACTGTAATTTTCGCACAATGCGTGAGTTACATATATTTTTTATTTCTAAATTCTCCACTTTCGTAACATGAAATCAAGGTAAATCACACTTTATTTACTTACAACCAACAAACGAAAATTGCGACATTTAAGACTTTAGGGTTAGAATGAAGTCAAAATTCAGATATCATAACAAAATTCCGCGAAAATGTTTAAAACCGCGCCAAAACGAATATTAAATGACGTGTGTTGCCAGTTGTCTGGCTTAATACAGTGATTATCTAATGTCGTTAATAAGGACGACTATGAATAGGGTATAGAGTAGTGGGGCTAATCAAGGTCTGTTCCGCGATTTGTTGGTGGAGGTTAAGTAACGTTATTTACATCCGAATCTGAATAATACCGTCGCACAAGTACTTTTTAAAACAGACTTTTACCTAATGAAACACAGCTGGCAAATATATACCATTACTTTTAAAAGTAAATGGATAGACCTGCTGTATCCAGCTTTTAGCAAAAATATGCGAAATTTTCAGTTAGTACCTGAAATCTGGGAAAACACGCTTGACCCAACTAATTTGCACACAACTGCAAGTACCTAGTTATATTTCGTAATACGTAGATCCCGTCCCGAAGCACCCTTCATTTATTCGCCCATTTCCAATTTCGTTCCTTTAAACGCCCAATAAATTACCCATAACTTCGCCCCGAGTTAAACGAGTGTGACAGCTCCGTTAAACGGTTAACCCTACCACCCGAAACTGCGGCGCCTTGCTAGTTGGCGAAATTAGTAAGTAATTCACCGGGGCATAAATCAGGGGTGCAAATTTTGTGGAGATTACGCTTTTAAGTGTAGGGGACGGACGTAATAAGAAAATATTAACCTTCTTGCCCGGGGAAGGAGGTGGGGCGACCTCTTGAAGGGGTTCCGGGGCGGCCGGCCGAGTGCCGCGGCTCACATGTGTTGATTTAGTGGCATCGGTAGCGAAAGCCTCCACCCGGCGAAGTATCGACCGGCCGCGGCCGCTCGTAGGCCAGGTTTACAAGCGGCGACTATTTGAAAACGAGCGAATTCTCCTAGATAAAAATGTCTATAAAACAAGCAAGGCTTACAAAATGGTGAAATTTCTCCAAATTTCAAAATCTAGTACAAACTATTCCCACAATGTATACTTCAATAGAACTCTAAGTGCCTACAATGACATGTTTTCCGATATTAACATATTTCAATTATCTTTCAATCAATCTCTATTCGTTAGCTGTGAGAGCGCTCTATCCATACCGCAGATATAGCGTGTGTCACCTGCTACGGGCGAACCCGTCCACCGCGAAGCCTTTCAGAGAACTTTATCGCTATATTACCCCGAGGCGAAACATAGACTTAGGGATGTAGACAATATACGTACCAAGCTCCACCACTGTCTGTAAGAGTCCAATACTTTACGAGGAGGCACAGGAAAGTACCACTCTTCGGGCAGCCTTTCCCCTGACTCCCAGATTTAGTCAGATTACTCCGACCACCCGTCTGGTTGCAGGTTTGAGGTCGCTTGCGCGGTCCTCTACCTTAAGCGAGCGGCATTCCTTACTGGAATATCGCGGGTACGAGGCGTCCTTTGCTCGGCAACTTTCACCTGAGATCAGGTGGCCCACGTATAGCTTCTAAGGATAACCAGCTTGACGTACATACTTACCCCCGCTTTCTTAAGAAGCGTACACTTCTAAACTCCTACGAGTTTTAGTCAGTGACAGCATGGCCGGTTTGCCCGCCCCGTGCGCCAGCTGTCCAGATCAGCCCGAGTTTCCGTCCCCGGATCCACTGCACAGCAGGTTTACCAGGTTGGTCCCTCTTCTAGGAGGCTCCCGGACAGGAGTGCCCCGCGAGTTGGGCTGACCAAGTTGACATATAACGGCCATCATAGCCCATACTACACGGAACCATTATGATCCCTATCCATACCGCAACAAGGATAGCACTCTCTGAACATACACATATTCAAACACCCTCAAACAACTATTCTCGCTCTCTCTCTCTTCCTCTGACGTGAAGCCAAAAACTGAAAGCTTAAAAGACCGAATGCTGTTTTATATTTTTTTCTTCATTTATTATTAGGCATTATTCAATGTACATAGTGCTAACTATAGAATATTTCTATATAGGCTAAATTTCAACAATCTGTTAAGATATTATCGAAATAATTAAATTTAATTCGATTGTTTATTTCAGAAATCACACAGTATCACGGTAAACAAATTACAATAAGAAATAACGATTAATAAAAAATAAAACTGGTTACGGACTTCAATAAAATTACAAAAAGTACGTAGAAAACTACTCAATTAAACAAACATAAGTACAATTTTAATAGTATATATGAGACCTGTGTTTTAGGATGTGTGTGAGTAAGAGTGTGTTGAGTGTACGACTGTGGAGTGTTAGCGTAAGAGTTAGTGTTAGGGTTGAGTAATGGAATGTCCGACATATTGTGTAAAAGTTCTTGTTTAAATATTGTTTTCAGTTTATAAACAGGTATAAAATAGTAATAATCATTGTCATAAAAGTGTAATGAAAGTAATAATAATCAGTCAATTGTCTAAAACAAATATTCAGTTAAATGTATTAGTTAAGATTTGATTTGCGGAGTTTTATAAGAGCTTATGGGGTTACTAAAAATGTCAATATCATTTAAATGGGTATAATAAAGCTGACAGCAGCGTGTGAATACTCCATTTCTGGATGCGTTCGTTTTAAAACGTGGCAGTTGAAAAGGGTCAAATTGGCGCGTGGTTTTCATTAGGGCGTTAATATTGATATCGCCCACCAGGTCAGAGCAATCGAATATGCCATTCTTTATTTCATAAAGGCGTAGAGAATTATTCAAAATGCGCCGACATGATAGCAAACCTTTTCTAAACATCGATATACCCCCCTTTCGAAAATGACATTTATAAAACTTCTCGTTGAAAATCGATAAAGGAACTGCCTTTCTAATTAAACATACATTAATATGAAAACGAATGCTAGTTTTTAGAACAGTGTCACTTTTTTTTAAATATAGTATTATTTTAAGGACGTAGCGCATTGGCATTTTTTTAAGCATACACGCTGTAATATTAGGTTACTTCTGTTTAGTTTGAATAAATAAATGGTTATTTGACAGTATGTACATTTCCTTTCAACGATAGAGTAAAATCCTTCAGCTATAGAATTCGAAAATATATGAAAAATATAAAAACATTAAATCATTAATTCTGCAAAGTAAATATCAACTGGCATGGCGGCACTAACACTTACGAAAATTATCGATATTCAGGAGGGTGATGAGATTTATAAAATATATCCAGTTGAAGCAGAATATATTGCAAAAGACCCGTGCCCAAGCTACACTGCCCCGATCGCAGTGAAAACAGAACGGCCTGCACAATCTCTCAACTACTATCTACCAAGTAGTGTCACAAAATAAATAAATAAATAAATACATGAATAAAGGAAATCGCCGACGGCCTACTTTCACGCTTAAAGAATCCGCCAATCGCATCTCAGCGAAAGCTCCGTAGCGCCGTGACAGCGGCCTATAAATCAAGTGCTGCGAAATGGATGTTTTCTGTTGGGAGAATTTTTACGATTGGCGAAAAGGAAGATCCGAATATTTCCAGAAAATGTATAAATCACGAACGAGACGAGTTTAATACGGCTTCTAGTTCCTCACAGAATTGGACATGCGGCGATACGCCATGATTATTAACAGGAGTAGGTTGATCAATAAAAGCTATGAACAAAACTAGATTACATCAATGTACGCTATACTCAGGCTTTAACAGAATCGAAATTGATTCAAATAAAATAAATAATTTAATTGCATAATAAGGTTTAAATGGTGTAAGACGCCTGTGTCAGGTTGTTCTCCCAAATACCATTCCATCCCAAATATGTCCCACCGTAGGGCTACTTCACATTGCTAAACTAGCATGTTAGTTTAGCAATGTGAAGTATTTTTAGTGCACTAAAAATAGTTGAAAACGCGATAGAGGAACAACCTACGTCACAAAAATCATATTTTGAGAAATTACTATGTATGAGTTTTATATACGTATTCATAATCATAGCAAAAACAAATGAAAAAAAAGCAAGAAACCTTTCATTTCTGTTAGAAATAGGATTTTTAATGTTTGAAAATGTGAACTAAAATTGTCTATCTAGGGACTATAGGACTATTAAATTGTCTATCTAGGGACATGCTGAAAATTAAACAAATTTTTGGAACGTTTTGCGTATTTTTATGATATGTAATTAAACTGAAAGCAGTCGAAAACTTCAGTATAAAATTCAAATCTTTCATAAACTTAAAGCTAAATTAGCAGAAAGAAGATAAAACTACACACATTAAGATAGACATATAGGTACAAAATCGTTGTTAAAAATTAATGGAAACAAAGAATACGTAATCAAACAGTACTTAATAAAAAGAGTTAGTTTTTGATACCTAACTTAAGATTGTTAAAAACCCATAATATATTATAATTTTTGATTTACAATATAATTTCCTAATAACTATATCGTGTAAGTAATTTCGTTAATATAAGGGTTTCATTTCGTTAATTGTAATACATATTACTGCCTATAATGATTAGATTATGATGTATCGCTCATTTCTAGCTTGGCAACTCAGCGCACAATCAAGCTGAACACGACCAGAGACAGTGTAAAGCGAACCTTGACTGAACGGCGCTAAGAATATTACACGTCTGCTCGACCGCGTTGCCCGCTTTTACGATTTTGTTAATTCACTCGCGTGTCGATAATATGATTCACTATCAAATAGTCATTTGAATTAAACGTGTAGCTACCTGAACCGAACTTCCACTCTCCTGCAATCTGTTCAGATACAACTGTCCAGGAAAACAACAAACTTTTGTCATTAGAGAAACTACGCATCAATAACAATATTAATAGTAAATATTACCACTTTGCAATAAATCATTACGTATTTCAAATTCGTTTTTTCAAACTTGCCTATAGATTTTAACACCAAGTCACTCCCAGACAATATAACACCAACGAAATTCTCTTATTGAAACTTGAACTGATGTGGTATGACACTATTACGCGTTGGTTGAATTATATCTGCGCGGTGGTATTCTTCTATAGGGTATTGCAGTGCACATCAAAGGTGTTTTCACACTATAGAAAGGAGCAATATGCGGGATAGCTGGTATCGGCAGTCATGCCTTGAATACTTTCAAAACCTAGGGATATTGACCGTATATGCAATTTTTGTTCTAGAAGCTCCCTGCGAATTCTATTCCAATATTCTGCGGGAAATTACATCGATATAACACCAGGAATAAAACCCATTACCTCCAACCGATCATACCTCGTACGTCCAAACTCCAAGCGACTAGTCTCTACATAGGGCTCAAACTTTTTAATACATTGCCTGATAAATTGAAGGCGATTAAAACAGTGATAATTTCAAGAAATCCATCCGGGTGTACTGATTAAAATCAAAAAGTATGTGCATTTTAAAATACTTAGAAGACAATGAGTTAAATTGAGTAACTAATTTAAGATTAATCAATAATTGTTCATTTCTACACAAATACTTCTGCCCACCCATGGCGGCGTCTTACAATCACGCAAAAAGTGTAACGACATTAAATTGTACAAGAAGACTTTTTCTCCACATTTCACATGTTCTAAAGTCCATCTAACTAAACAAAAAAAATATGGCTCTCTGTCGATATTGATGCACTCGATGCACGATAACTCAAGTAAAATTGGTCCGTTTCAAAAATTTCTTCATCACCGTAACTATCGCCAATCGATAGTTATGGCCAATGAGCAGAGTCCACTTGATATTGGGATATGTATGGCCGACGGTTGGGGTACCTGCTGTACAAATTGTCACCATAAAATCAGTTTTTTGGATTTTAGGGCTTAAAACGGAATGAACGGTGGAAATAGCCAAAATTAAAGTAAAATGAGGTAGGTACATGTTGCCTGGGGTCAATTTATCACACCAAATGGGTCACTATTACCACACAAAGTTTTTGGAGAGCTTATTCTCTGATAGCAATTAAAGCGAAAGAACATTTGCGACGTCATGAGATTCCTCTCTGATGTAACATTTGAACTCCTTCCAGATAGTAACTCCTTTTTATTGAGGGGGTAATTATGGAAGTAGCACAATGGATATCTTATGGTTTACGTGCTCAGTTGAGGTAGTTGTTTTAGACTATCCTGAGCATCATTATATATTATCTATATATACAAGAAAATATATAGGCCGAAGTTTTGACAAACCCTTGGGGTTTTACGATGCCAAGTTGTAAATTGTAAATGGAAATAAATATTCTGTTTTTCTTATTCGGTGCTTGACTACCTTACTCCTAATATTTCCCATCTCGATCTCTCTCTTCTTATCTATTCAGCCAGAGTAGCATTAGTGATCGCCGGTTAATTAATAATATAGGTAAATAAAAATCGCTACAGATACTTCGAGCCCCATTTCTCGCCCTGTTCCGCAGGCATCAGCCGCGCGGCAGTGCCGCTCTGGGACGACTCATGCATTATGTAAAGCGTCCAGGTGCACAAAGTTTCGACGTGCAATACCACCTGAGCTCTCTGAGTCTACGACTCACTATAATTTGCATTTTCCTATGACAAAGCAATTACGACAAAGTGTCGAGTTTTAGTCTCGAGCGTGAGGCCGCGGTTTGTTGATAATAACGACGTAATTATTCAGTCTTAAATGGAAATTATAAGTGGAGGGGGAGAACGAGGCAAGTGAGAAGGGATGGGTTTAGAGTAGAGACAATTCAAGTTATTGTGACTTCCGCATATATCCTTGGGAATATCGTCATCATTCAAATTTGATAAAGTTGGGAAACCCTTTAACCATATTTGGATGAGTTTTGGAAACTAAAACTGCTTTAAACACGTCAATAAGTATTTGTAATAATATGGTCGTCAGATCAGTGTGTCAATGTAACAGGTGAAACCCGATCCCAGGATGGTATAACGATTCTGGCCACGGATTCAAGGTCGCTTGCGCGGTCTCTACCCAACACAATCAGTAATCGTAGCTCGAATTTATCGCGGATCCGAGGCGTCCTTTGCCCGTCGCTATCACTCGGTATCGGATGACCAATAGATCGTTTCTAAGGATGATTGACATCAGGTCAATATATATATTCCCATTGTCATAGGAAGCATACGCCTCCAGACCTCCTGGTTATTCGCATCTTGGATTACACTGCATGAAGCTGTGGGAAGTATGCACAAACCGCCCAGTCTTGACCGAGGTTTCCCCCCCGGGATCCGCTCACTCGATCCCAGCTGACAACGTCTGCAGGTTGTAGACCGCAGGCAGAGGTCCCGATGACCTTTCCAGGTTACCTCTTTGTGGAGGCTACCAGATGGGAGTTGTCTCATGAGGTGGGCCAACTAAAGATCTTCTTAAATAAGAATTAAATAATATTTTTATTGTATCGGTCGACCTGAAAAGAATACATAGATGCTCTAAAAACTTATCCTAACATTTTGTTAGCCTTCGAGATAGTGTTTTCAATTTGCTCCGCAAATAGCAATTTATTATCTAGAATGACCATGTCATATATTTAATTATATTATTATTCAGTTGGGAATTAAAGCAGATGTTAATTTGATTTCTGTTAAATGTAATTGAATTATATTTCTTAACGTTAATAAAAAGATATTTTTTTGCAAAATAATCCACAAGGCGATTTATATCCTCTTGTAAAAGTAAACAGTAACTTATTGATTTTATTTCCCTATAAATCTTAGTATCGTCCGTGTATATTACCATTTTGATATGACGCACGCTGCTCGAAATGTTATTGATATATAACAAAAATAAAAGTGGACCTAATTGAGAACCCTGGGCTACTACCGACGATATATAGGTGAACACCGACCGATAACTTTGAATAATCACCTCTTAAGTCATGTTGCTTGATGTATAATAGCAAAGTACAGTTCGAACCTAGATATGGTCGTCAATGTTCTTCAAGGTGTCAATATTAATCTGCTAGATGTAAACAACTACGAAGAAGTAGCCCTTAAGAATCACAGAATGAAGCACTAAACTTCCAGAATAATATTTTCGAAAGATACGTAACGTACTTTATTTGAGCTTTTCAATAGCAAGTCAATTCGAGGACAATAACACCCAGCGTTGTCTTTGACGTTACTGCATATGAAATTTCGACAAATTACCAAAATAACATTGAAAAACAAATTTAAAATGGAATTCATTTCATTGACTTTTGTTGTTCGATTTATTTTTCGTATCTTGGAAGTAACTGACCATCGTGTCCGTGATCTAAACTATAAAAATTAATTGATTTCGCATGTCTTCTCAACGAGGAGCAATATTAGCTTTATATTTGGCTGAAAAAGTAGAAAAACATCATGTTTTAACATTTAGGAACCGATACAAAATCAAAAGGATGTTGGATTTCAATCCAAGGTGAGAAAATCGGCTCTAGATCTGCGGATCGAAGGCAGAAGTCGCGGAAGTCGTTCTATAAAACAACGTATTATCAAATCTTACCTCAGTTTGATGGCATATAAACTGAGGAAAGCGCAACTTCTTGAGGACTAAGATAAAAAGTTCGAATCGAAAGATATCGTTTTCTTAAACTGTACTATTTATTGGAAAAAAATGAAAATTGATAATTGGAAAAATGTATTATTTATAGACGATTATGATTTTTAATTTAACAAACCGAAAGTCACCGAAATGATAGAATATGGACCACTAATCGGCTAAAACCTACTATAGTTGTTTCTCATCGCCATTTGCGCTACATATAAAACTAAATAGGTGTCTAAATAAACCTTGAAGTGTACCGACCAGATATTCTCGAAGATGTTGTTGTATTTTGGTGCAGGGAGCATTTGTATGGACATTTCAATAAGACTGCTCCAATTCACAGAGCCTTAAGTGTTCAACAGTGGTGAAATACAATTTTCCTGATTTCGTCAGCTCTCAAGAATGGCCACCCTACT
>JAOPUG010000007.1:6587473-6597833 GCA_027564375.1 Micropterix facetella | reverse complement strand
TCGACTGAGACCCGGAGGGGTCTGGGAACGTATGTTCCCTAAGACGCGGGGGTAGGTGTCGACCTATCGTCGCCTATCCTTAAAAACGACCCGATGGTCATCCGATCTCGGGTGGCGTTCCGAGTAAAGGACGCCACTGGTCAGCGATATTTCCGAGTTAGGGAATGCCGCGTTATTACGGTAGGTAGAGGTTGCGCAAGCGACTTCGAGCCTGGGACTTGGATATGTATTGTCCAAATCGTGAATATGTGACAGCGGATGTATTGTCCAAATTCTGTACTTTTCTTCGCGGGGCGATATAACGATAAAGTTCATTGAAATGGCTCAAGGTGACGGGTTCGCCCGAGTATATTCTTAAATCCAACGCAGTTTTAAAAATCGGCCTTATCATTTATTAAATTATATTATGGTAAATATTTCTGTGTCAATATTTCTGTGTCTGTGTGTCACTACATTCAAACATAAATAAAAATTACGCCTTTTCTAAGAACCCTTAAGACTCCCTAAGGTAGAATAGGACAAAACCAGAAAGTGTAACGAAAATACAAGATTGTTTATCCGTGAATTTAAAGTAGAACGTTTTTTTTCGCCGCATTGTAAGTTGCGAAGAGTAGTAATAAATATCGGCGTCTCGTCTCAACAATAACAATATAAGATACACTTTCTCCTTTCATCTTTTTTAGGTGCATGTTTATTCCAATTTGGTGGGTCGTAATAAAAATAGCGCTCACGGGATTCCAAGTTACCCCGTCGTCGAAGCGGAGGACAAAGAAAAAGTTGGAGTTGGGAGAGATAAAAATATGCGCCTTTTATGTCGCTGAAGATGGGGATGCTGGCGGTGTCAGCCGCCGGAGACCTCCTCAGGGTTATCAAGGGAAAAGTGGAAACTGATATCGCAGGCGGTGTGTATTTTTACGACGACGGGGTATCCGAATGCGTGTCAAGAGTTTTATTTGAGGATAATGAGATATTCATTTCGTTGATAGGGTGAAGGGACTGGAGATGTGTGCACGTCTGTGCTACAACCTATAAGCTCAACAAACTAAGCAATAAAACAAGGCAACAATTATTTTATTATAATATATAAACGTATACACGCAACTAAACACAAGTCGCCCCACGCACACAGACACACTTATCCTTGCATTATCGCACTGTTTGATGAGCGCCTACTTTGAAGTACCTCCGGTGCCACCCACGAAGTAGTTTCTATCTACAAATGTCGGAACGCAGACAATTTGCCAGTCAAGCGTTATCGTGAAGGCGGTGTCGGAGCGAAACGGCGCTCTACGGCCGCAGCAGACGGAGAAGATCAGCATAGGGGCGCATCAGGATGGCCAGGTATTTCATCTGCCAGTGTGTCAAGGACTCCACGGCGGACGAGGAGCGAGTTACAAACATGGCTATTTTACAGTAATGTCAAACATTGCCGTTGTTGAGCGCGCGGTGATCTCGCGATGGCGGGAATTTATATGATATAAAGGCACATTCATCGATTTTGGTCCCAGGACACGGGAAAAAGCGCGAAATTATTTGAACAGGGAGATAAAGTTTTGAATATAAGCAGTATTAACTAGTATACATTTTCGCACTCCACGGACCAATACCCAAGTTTATTTACACGATTATTGTACACGGTTTACTTTTATTTGAGTAATTGTAACATAAAAACAAATTGAGTGGGTACTTTAGAGCATATCTGATACCTGTCAAATTGAGAGTACTTGTAATTTTTAAATAATGGGTTCACATAACTTTAAAATAGTTACGTCCAGAAGTCATAATATTCCAACAAAAAAAAACTATTTAAAAAATGCACCATTTCTCGTAAACTCAAACATCTATCATCTAGCTTCATGAGTGTCATGGTTCACCTCAAAATCAGGTGCCGTCCATTCCATTGAAAATATATATTTATTGCTTTCCCAATTTAGACTACTAACAAACAATTTTTTCCTAATTAAATCGATTGCATTGTTTGCCCGGTATTTTCACTGATGACCCCAACTGCCATGCAGTTGTCATTTACATCTGCAAGGTCAGTCCGTGAACGACCCCCATCATAATATATTCCGCTGGCGCTACAGCAACAAATAAAGGAGATGTTCCAAGCCATGAGCTGAAAGCGTCGATAAACAAAAGGGAGGAGCGAAACGTCGTTCTTGTATTCGTAGCGTCCAGTGCTCAGCGATTAAATCGCTCGCCGACCGAATATGTAAATGGGGAAATTATGAATTCAAATGGGAATAAAAGGCGACAAAGAAATGAAAAAGGAAAGCAGGACAAAAAGATAAGGCGGATACGTTTACGGAGTCCGGGATGCTGAATGGGCGGCGGGAGAGAAATGGAGTGCGGAGAGCTTATCATCACTCGGCCCTTATAATGAACAAAGGAAACGATAAACGCCATGGCGAGACTGAGCGATGGGTGTAGAATCGTTTCAGTGTCGCGTTCGGTTGGATGGCTCAGTTTTACTAATATTGAGGGTTTAATGACGCATCAGGAAAGATGATGTTGATGAAACACAAGAAATTGTAAAACAGCAGTCCAGCGGTTATTGTGATGCATCCGGATTACATGTCATTTAATGTAGTATGCTCAGAGCAGTTTGAGCCGGACGGCATTAGTTTTAGGGCCCCAAAATTTTCATTTGAATAACATCCAAAAGTATGGTAATAAATTGTTCTTCTTTCACGGATATAAAACATCGCGTCAATAATTTTTGAGAAAATAAATATAATGCTTGCGTTCAGTGGACAACGGTCCCAATGCCTCGCTCTATAGGGAAACTACTTAATTGATCGAGGCAGCCGTTTCCCAATATGTGGGAATCCTCAGCCAATCAAATAGCGCCAGCGCCTCGCAAAATCCCATCATGCTGTCCAAACAACAATTTTACTTTCTCCGCATGATCCGGGAAGCCATTGAAATAAGAAGAACCCCGAACCTCAATAGAGACAACGGTTTAAACTCTCTACTACGTGGAACCCTCTTTGTAAAATGTTCTTAATGCCCATCGCCGAGCGCAAGAACGTAACGCAAGATACAGTGAGTGTTGTGTGCACGGCAAATTTTCGAAATTCGCGCGCGCTGAACCCGCCTTCCCACCACCGTTACAACCTGCGCAGTAACAGCAGCAGTTTGCCGCCTACCCGCAGAACGACGGATGACAATTGACGACTCATCAGTCTATTTTGGACAACGGCGGTTGCAACATCGCCGAAAAGTCGGGTGATATAAACTTGACGCGGTAAATTCGTTTTATCTTATTTATAATGTCAAGCAACCGCGATAGTCTTCGATTTCTTAAAATGCTCTAGATGTTCTAGATCTGTGCAAAGAATTGATCTATTCGCCTCATTGCCTTGCGCTTAGGTGTGGCGACCGCCAAAAGAAGTTTTTAAACTCTGAGGCGCCTAAAAGCTGGCTACGATCTATGATGGTAGAGGACAGGTTGACGGGGTTAGCGCTCCTGCATATTCATTTTGGTATACATGTAGAGAAAGAGAAGATAATCGAAAGTTTTGCAAAGGAAACTGCAATTTGTAATTTAATTCTTTGTTATGCGCCATTATGTAGCATTCCTTAATAGTTCATTTAAAAGTAAAATAAAAACTTACTTGTGCGTTCATTATTTCTTTTCCCATCTTATAATCCTTAGTTACTAAAATACCTATATATATATATATTCATCATATCGGATGCCCTAATTCACACTATAACTTATTATAGCTATCAATAGACAGAAACCCGCCCCCGTCCCCCCTCCCCCTCCAAACAAGACTTAGATCGCGCCTGTTTCTAGGGCGGTGCAAGTGCAGTTTTTGCAGTTGCAATTATGTAGCATTATGCAGTGGTCAGTCGTCGGTTGCTGCCTTTTCTAAATACTGAACGTCATATATTTTGTATTCTTTAAAGGGCCAGTAGATTCTGATCAAGCTATTTCTTGGTTTCCGGCAGACCCTTCTCCGATCTTTGAAATCCATGTATTTTCATGGTATAAAAGCACTGCATCATCGATACATGAGAGTACGGAGATTGGAATTTGCAGTTGACAAAGGTCGTTGATATTTAAAAACAGTATCCGTCCCAATGTGCGACCGGTCCCAATGCCCTCCAGTAATCCGAAAGTGCAGAATAGGGATTCGCATGTTAGATTGTCCCGCTTGATCCGTTGCATCCATCTTGTGGTGTGTAGTAGTTTCGGAACCAATCTAGTTCACTGTCTCTCACTTCAAGTTTTTATAGCTTCGTTAGTAGTTTGTCAACCTAGTAAACCCAGTTAATTTTTAAATTCTGTAAATTTTGAGAGAGGTTAACAGTTAAGAGGATTGTACCTATTTTATTCAAGTTCTGATTAACTTACCTATTCATTAATTGGTAAGGATTTCTGTAAAGTGGTGTAACCCTATTTTTTATACTTTTATCCTGAGTTTTATACTTTTGTTTTTTTTGAGGAAAAAAGTTCCTTACGTTGCTACTTTAATATTTTGTGGTGACTTAGTGGGGCTGATTGCGATTCTATCGAGTTTAAATGAAGTATCTTTAAAAATAAGTAGGATTACATGCACTAAAAATATTGATATCGCGGTTATCTCAAATTTAACAAACGTAACAAAATTTTCGACTTCCTTGATTGTCTATGATAATGACCTAAAAAGACTGGCATCCCCTAAACGTCAAAATCGCGCGAAAGCGAAACTGCTCGCGTATTGTTGTTTTGTTTGAGTTGTTTCGCCTTTTATTTATAAGAAATGGACTCTGTGAAGAAAACGCCCATAACGAAGGAGCAACAAGAGTTCCTTCTTACCATCCTACGCAGCATCCGGAGATGGTGAACGGTAACTACGTGAATTGTAATAGTTTACATGCTCTTTCACCGTGTTTTATTTTGCGTTTCACATCGATTGTGATTAAACGATGACGCATTAATCGCGGAGCCCTAATCATAATTATAGTAAATCAATTTAGATCGAAGCTACACTCCGGCTGATGTAGTACTTAACCGAACATCACAAATTTTGAAGTTTAACGACGCCCCTTGTAAAATTACTTTCTCGATATTAAACACGGTTAAAATAGCCAAACTCGATGTTAACAGTTCAAACTACATGAAAGACTCACTATTTTTATTTACTTAAGGAAATTCTTAATTAGAATGAAACAGGCAGTTGTGAGCTGAAACTACGAATGTACTCAATCAAATGGGAGTTCGTAAGAGTGTGAAGAATCGGTTGGGGTTAAGTATGTTTATTTATATACATGATGAGATTATTATTAAAATTTCAGACCTACAAGTTTTTGACCACCGGCCAATTAAAAAATAAATAACCGACAGCTACATTTTTGCAATCGAGGGCCTTTCTATGGTCTATTCGATGGTCAATCGAGGGCTATTCGATTGACTGCCTGGAACCATTGAAGCCGTAAGTCATGAGTTTTTAACAACTTTATAAACATTATTGAACCAATTTAAGATATCATATCGTTACAGGGTATATCTGCCACGCCCCGCAGTCTTAATCCGAAAGTGGTATTCCTCGTGAAATTAATATTTTTAAATAATGCTTCGTTCGACAAATGCGATAAGTACCCGAACGATGCTGCCTCTCGTTTGTGTGCGTTAAAGGCGAAGAGGTAACCGATATCACCCTGACTTTGATGCGCTTAAACGAAAGGGACAAATTATGTCTGGCAGCTCGTACGTTCTTCGAACGGATTTAAGATTAATGGACCTCTAGTGAATTTATCATTTCTCAACAATTCTATATTTTTAATAATAATGATTTCAATATCTTAATATTGTTTCGACCGATGGGAGTCGCTCGAGGCCGAAGTGGAGGCGGCGCAGCCGGAGCCAGAGCAGGAGCCTCGGGTGACTTACGAGGCAGATCGTCGCACAACGTCAGACATCACGATGTCCATCGATGATAACTCACGAGTTATTATCAATCTTCGACCTGTATTCGAGTCGAATGACCTGTTAAATTATATTTGGCAGGTGCGAGCGGATCCCTCCAAAAAGGCTCAGGAGAGGGAATCTCCGGCGACGGTCGATCTGCGTGCGACTCCAGGCCACGCGTGATCACGCCGCGTGCAGCTGACCAATCCCCGAGCCTCCACCGAGGACCGTCTACTGCAGGTAATGAGTGCCGCCCGCCACATTGGGGACTGCATCGCGTCGGCCACCTAACAGATCGCCGAAGCCAATGTAAGAGCCGCCACCATCATTGTGGACGCTCTGGCGATCGATAAATGACTTTGAATTTTATGTATTTTTTTAAAAATAAAACTTTCTATTATAATCGTTTTCATTTATTTTTGGACCGTTCGAATCATTCGGTCTAATGCAAGTTCCGTTTCACTTGAAGTATCTGCTGTTTGAGTCATCTGCCTGCGTTAAAAAATGACACATCCTTAGGAAGGTTCTCGAATTGCCGCATTACCCCATCCATATCTGAAATGACAACATTTTATTAAAACCTTATAATTTTTTATTTCACTAGCGTTCACTTCGGAACGCCAGTCCTCAACTCGTATTTTCGATATCATCTCGGATCGATATTCGCTTAACATATTTTTTTTTCGAATCTGGTTTCTGACGGGTTGCGTCGTGTCTTCCTATTCGATTCATTGCAAAATTCCATAATCTCACCTAACTCTTCCGGAGGCAAACTATTATTTTTTCATTATTATAAAGTGGCAGTCTTGCGACTCATTCAGGCTACCTTGTGTGCTCCATACTATAAAATATGTTATTGAATAATACTTACAAATTGACAATTCAAGCTGTAGAAACCTTTATGATTAAAAAATAACCATCCTGGGACCTCTTCCGTATCGTTCGGTTAGATTATTCTAATATGTGTACAATTTATCAATTCCAAGACTCCAGGAAAGCCAGATACCCCAAGAAACCTTAAACGATGCTGCAAATTAGAGCATGTATGTTCATAATAATCATTTACTTCTAAATAATTTGAACTTAGATATACTTACTTTTGTTGGTTGGCCAATTTTTCCTCTTCTGTATCCAGAAATTTTATTGAAAAGACTGCCGGTAGACTCATACTAACAGACAAAATTTAATTGATAGCTTATGAGAAATTTGGTTTAAAATCGAAAAGTATAGTATGCTCGAGGACATATACCGTTGTCGTTCTTCATTCCATCTTCTATACAAAGGTATCACATACGGGTACATTTTACTAGCAATTTAACAGCAAAAAACGATATTTTATGGAAAAAGTCACACCTAACAAGCGCGTTTTTAAATTGTTTCGTTTAACTCACGTCAAGCCAGTTTTTATTCAAACAATTGTCAAAATTTTAAAACGGAATAGAGCTTCAGCGCGAATGGAGCAAATTTACTACAAAATGCACTAAAACGGTTGCATCAAAATCTGACAGCTGAAACGCAATACGAAAGTGAATTAATTTTTTTATTATTTATTTTGTAATAATATTAATGCATTCATTGACTTTATTTTAGCTTGGCAAGGAAACGCAATTGGACCCACTATGTTACTGCGATAATAGAGACAGCAATAAATCGAGTAGGATAGGTAATGTTGTAATTTAAATTACGAGTAGAGTTTCGTTGGTCCATAGGCGCCAATACGAAACTCGCACTAGTAACTGAAACATCGTAAAGCGAAAGCTCTCCATAATCCGTAAGTCTGCCACTAAAGGAAAATGATCCGTCATGTTTACGTTTCAAGCCACGGAGGCCATAAAGTGAAATACGTCTCCAGAGGGACTGTCGAGAATTTAGACAGGAGGCCGAAAGCGCTTTACCTCCACGTCATCTAGCGCACGAATCACTACAGCCATTAGGGAGTCACTAGGGCGATGAAAGAGGCAACATAAGAGTTTAATAGTTACAACTTAGAATCTAGTAAGTATTTCATTACAGTAAAAATAACACATACGTATTTATATATGCTATACAGGAATATACGTCTTTCGTGAGCTACAAAACATTCTAGCAAAACCGACGTTAACAATTATGTACATGGCGCTTTGTCAAAGCTATTGAGTGTATGGTATCATTGCATGGATAGCATGCACGAAACAAGTAGGTATTCGAACCACTGACCCAGAAATCCTAAGTTCTAAATTATGTCGGGCGGTTAAATACTTCGTAATTACTAAATTATACCTATTATTTATTTTAAAATAATAATAGTAGTAGATATATTTAAAAATACCTAACACTGTTCTTCTTTTCTCAGTCAATTTTAGAAAAATCTATTTTGTTTGTTATCGTTGGTATCCACTTTCTTCCAGATCAATTATGATCAGTAACTTTCATTTCCTGATATACGAGTATTATGTTACTGTGAAGATCAACCCTGGAGACTAAATTAGATGCTTCAATTAGATTGGTTTAATCAGTGTGCGCAGTGAAGCAGTGTGTCCTGCGGTCGGCTCCTGGTCTATTTCTAAAGGAGCGGGACGAGAGGCTGTCGTGAATTGGGTCGCGACGTTTGACGCAGAGCCGGTCGATTTGCTTTTACTACCCAAAACGGACATCGACATTCTTTCGGCATTCGGGAAAAACAGCTTGCTACTTTCGACGGGCGAATCCGCCGCTCAGGACCAAACTTTTTTACATGTCAACACTTTTCTATCTAGAGATAGGGGGGAGAACAGACGTGAATTTCATAGCTGTTTTACGATCTGTTTACGACTATTTTTAAGTCGAATTCGACAGGGATTCGTTTGATTCGCATGGACTTGGTTATATATTTGACCTTTTTTCATGTCTTCGAGGAAGTATAAATAACAGGAAAAGTAGCGATATCCATCGGTAACTTTGGCCCGTCCCCTGATTAGTAACCCCAGTCACCGCGATTCCAAAAATACCCATATACGCTATGCTTCCTCAACCTCATGGTCAGATCCTCCTCTAGGTCAAGTAATCCAGGATACGCCTGCAGCAGCTTCTGCGGGACCTCAGATCGAATTTGCTTAGGGTCACCCTAGGAGGCTGGATACCAAATTTGGTTAACATCGGACCAAGCAAGTTTTGGACATACGGACTAACAAACAAACAAACGTACACCATGCATCTGACTATATGGCCCGCCCTACTTAATACTATGGACTGGCCCAAAAGTGAAAAAAATCATTTCAACTAATGGGAATCAAACTATCTGCTGCTTAAAATCCAGATAAATTTGGAACTGAAATTACTCAACAATGCTAACAAATAAAATTTTAGACCGGCTAAAATAATCAGAAAGAATACCACTGAACGGCATTTAAAAGATTACCAAAAACGTCGAAAAAATAAAGAAATAAATATTTATTAAGATTACAGTAATGTATATTAGGATTGAGTTATAATTTCATGTAGCATCCCGCATCGAAAACCTAAATCAAAAGAAAGACTGAAACATTAATTCCTTAACAAAGAGGATTAGCGAGATAGCGCCTGGATAAGGCTGGCTATTCTTATAAATAGTCTTATACTAGAATACACACTATGACATAAAAATTCATAGTTTTCCGAAAAGAAATCCATAAAAAAGATTTTTTTCATGTCATGTTTGAGACGTATGCAAAAGTAAAAAAAGGTAACTATCGCCTAAAATAAAACGGTTTTTCTTTACTACTTTCTAATGTTAATTTCTTATTTTATTTGCCGGTATATTTTTTTATGTCAATTTTATCTTGAGATATTTCTTTATGAATATTACATTTATGCAGCCCAGTTTTGATAACATTTTTCGGTGTTTTAAAATAGTTCCATTGAAATTCAACGGTCGGCTGTGTTTTTAAAATAACTTTTTAAGGAACCTAACAACGAAATAATTGCATGAATAATATTGTTTCATAGAAAACCGATTGAGGTTAGTTTCACATTAATTTCGTAATAATTTTGTATCATAGAAAACCAATTGATGTCAGTTTCATATTAATTTCGTAAATTAGCAAATTGTGAAAAACTTGTTTGAAAGACGAAAATTATCATTCTAAGTAAATGAACAATAGGAATGTCTCTTAGGATCCTCGAGAATTTTCTCTATAAGCATGCATGCGAGCCGAGTAAAATTACTACGTCTAAATTACTTCTTCACACTTCTTCTATAAGTTGGTAAGTCACTCAAATTAAATTGTACTATTAGATAATTTTAAATATTTGCATGTATTTCTCTCTCACTCGTCATCATCGAAGACCACTAAAGGAACGATAGTGGGGCCCTAGACAGAGCACCACAATTTCTTTTTAAGTTTTCAATAAAAAGGCATAATTTAGGCTCTTATAAGAGATAATTACCAATTTATGATTACCTATATTAGCTAGTTTTTTATATTTCTCTTATTCTTGTATATGGTCATTTTTAAGGTCCAG
>JAOPUG010000007.1:6445627-6458744 GCA_027564375.1 Micropterix facetella | reverse complement strand
TATATATAACAAAGATAAACAATAGTATTAGTAATATCGAAAATAGACGACAGAAAAGCATATCAATAACTGATTTAATAAAGGAATAGCATGGTTTTAAATTAATAACTGGAAAAGTAACGATACACATCGGCAACTTTGGCCCGTCCAGTGATTGGTAATCGCTGACTTATCCAAAATAAAACCTATTCCAATAAGTTTCTCTTGTCACCGCAATTCCAAAAATACCCATATAAGCTACGCTTGCTCTACCTATTGGTAGAGCTAGGCCAGGCCGTCTTTATCCAGGCCAAGTATACTAGGATACACCTGCAACAGCACCCAAGTGGCCTAAAACCTATTCCAACAAGTTTCTAGCGTTACCACGTTTCCAAAAAATACCCATATATGCTATGCTTGCTCTACGTATTGGTGAGATCCGTCTCCTGGCTAAGTAAACTAGGGTATACCTGAAGCCATTTGGGTACTAAATGGCTTAAAACCTTTTCCAATAAGTTTCTCTCGTCACCACGATTCCAAAATATCCATTAGACTACGTTTTCTCTACCTGTTGCTGGTGGTGCTTAGGTTCACCCAGAGAGGCTGCATACCAAATTTAGCGAAGATCGGTCCACGGGAAGTATTCGGACATACGTACAAACGCATACGCACAGACTATATGGCCCGTCCTACATAATACCTTTGATTATATAACTATTCTAAAATCAATGGTAATACTATACAGATGGGCCAAAAACTCTAACCGAAGTTATCTAAGTTCGACTTATCCAATGCGAAAAAAAATTAGAATATATTTCGGGTTACATTACAGCCCGTAGAATTAGATTTAAATAAAATAAAATTTTTTAAACCCCTAATTTTCTAATATTTCTCCGTGACGTCATAATTAGCTCGTTCATAGTGGACGTGTAGTTCCGCCCGCATTTGAATACCCGTGTTATATACGCTTAGTCCGGGTTTGTCGAGTATATCAACGGGCGATTTTCCAGGCGGAAATTGTGAAATATTATTCGCCATAAAGTTTTTAATGGCAATTTACATCGCTTTAGTGTAAATGCCCATTTACAGTGCTTGCACTGCGGAAAAGTTTCGTACTGTTTTAAATAGCAATAGGAGGATAAATGATGGCTAGATTGCAATTAAGGAAATGCTCGTGCGATACACACTAATTTCGAAATGTGTGCCATAAGTACCGGTCTCCCGTCTGGTAGCAGGTATCAAGTCGCTTGCGCATTCTTATATACCTTATATAATAGGCAATTCCTAATTAGAACACATCGCGGATCCGAGGCGCCCCTTACTTGGTTTGTCACCCGAGATTGGGTGGCCAACAGATCGTTTCTAAGGGTATATAGTATAAGATAACTATCTACCCCCGCTTTCATAGGTCGCATTGCGCTTCCATACTCCCCAGCCTATTCGTCAGTTGAGCAAGGTCGGTAAACCGACCAGGGTTGGAATTGAGACCATACTCAGGCAAACCCGTCACTCCGAGACGTTTCAACGAACTTAATCGTTATATCGCCCCGAGATGAGCGTAAGGAATTGTGTCAATACATATCCACATATCCAACTACACCCACTGCTCGCGAGAGTCCTACTCCTTACCACGAGGCAATAGGAATTTTGAAACCCAGTAGGATATTCTCGTACCCTCGCTCCCAGATGTGGTCAGATGTCTCCGACCTTCTGTCTGGTCACAGGTTCGATGTCGCTTGAGCGGCCCCTACCTAATGTTATAACGCGGTATTAAGTAACTCTGAAATATCGCGGACCCGAGGCGCCCTTGATCACCCGAGATCGGGTGGCTAACGGGTCATTCCTAAGGATAGGTGACATTAGGTTAACACCTACCCCCGCGTCTTGAGTCGCATTACGCTTCCAGATGCTCACGTCTATTCGTCAGTCGAGCAAGACCGGTACACCGGTCAATACATCAATTATCTAGGGCCGCCCGAGGTGTTCCCCCAGATCCTACCGCATAGAGGGGTTCACCAGGTTAGTCCTTCTTCGGTTTGAGCGGTCCTCTACCTCAAGCAGCGGCAATTCCTAACTGGAATTATCGCAGATCCGTGGCGTCCTTTGCTCGGCTTGTCACCCGACAACGGGTGGCGACCGAATCGTTTCTAAGGATAAATAGCTTGAGGTACCTATCTACTGCCGCTTTCTTAGGTCACATTGCGCTTCCAAACTCCTCCGGGTATTAGTCAGTGACAACACGGCCGGTTTGCCCGTCCCGTGCGCCAGCTGTCCAAATCAGCCCAAGTTTCCTTCCCCGGATCTACAGCACAGCGAGTTCACCAGGTTGGTCCGTCTTCGGGGAGGATCCCGGATAGGAGCTGCCCCGCGAGCTGGG
This sequence comes from Micropterix facetella, assembly GCA_027564375.1. Taxonomy (NCBI): domain Eukaryota; kingdom Metazoa; phylum Arthropoda; class Insecta; order Lepidoptera; family Micropterigidae; genus Micropterix; species Micropterix facetella. The sequence goes on along the minus strand of JAOPUG010000007.1, from coordinate 6,456,388 downwards.
CCGACTAAATTGACATATAACGGCCATCATAGCCCAGACTACACGGAACCATTGTTTCTATCGGGGCCATTAGGACCCGAGCTGCACAGCTCCATTAAGCCCCCATTGGCTAATGCTTAACCGGAAACGTTTGCTATGTATTTTTCGTCATGCTTCAACCAAGATTTATGCAGAATATATCGACATCATCCTCTTCGAGCGCCAACCAGCATCAAGAGTTTTATTTTGCATGTTTTGATGGTATTTCTTGCATGTTTTGATGGAAGATTGTCTGCCAGATTTTATGAGGAGAAAAAACCGCAAAGTTAAATCTACCAGCTAACTTTAATGTATAATTTTATTTTAAATTTAGTACAAAATTGTTAGCTATAAACCAATTTAATACAGAAGACAGGGCTGTATTTGTCTTATATTAAATGTTTTTTTCTGAGAAACAATTTCAGTATTAGGGATGTGTCTTCCGCAAATAGAACTATGTATGGTATGTTTGTACGGCGTAATTTAGGTCATTAATGTATACGATAATAGAAATGGGCTTAATATTTATCTCCGTGGAACACCAATTTTGAAAAAAGATCCTGATAATTGTATTTCTACCCCAATATATAATTATTGTAACCTATCTTTAAGTATGAAACAATTGGCTCTAGAGTTTTACCTCTCACTCCATCACGTATAAGTTTAATCAAGTGTTTGATGATCAACGAATCGACGATATTTCAGCGCTACCCAATCGGTGATATCCAATCCAAGCGGTATCCAATACCAATTAGGTTGGCTGTAAGAAATTCAGGCTGTTTTTACGAATTAAAAGTAGAATATAAGTTTCTTTTTTTAACATTATAAGTGTAAATTTGGTACAATAACGGTATTTTCTAAGCACCATTGACCATGTCAACCAAAGGCTCTATGACATCACAACAATTCTTTTTAAAATATGCATTTCCATCGTAATAATAATACGTGATTATAACAACTACTTTCGCACTCGATATATAATAAATGGGTGAACGCTATACATATGTGCCATGTGTACGATTGCAAAGGGTGAAATCTGAAATTGTAAATTAGAGATCGACTTCAATTTTATCAATATTTTCGAAGATATCTGACTAAGAATTAGCAACAGAATAAACAAGTTTTTCTTAATAACTATTTATTATGCAAAAAGCAGTATGCTTATCGTTCTGGACACAGTACTGTACTCGCAGCGCTGACTCCCATATCAGAGGTTCTCTTCTTGCGTCAAAATGCGAAACAAGTTTCTGTCGTCTTCTGTGATCTAACACGTGCTTTCGGCGTGGTCGATCGCCACATACCAATAGCCAAACTCTCCCATTATGGCTTTGACAATGATGACAGTAGGCTTTTACCTAGCTTCCTCGCCAATAGACCGCCTTAACGTCTATGTCAGCCAAGGCTCACACTTAGATAATATTGTTTAGTAAAATCTGAGTAAAATTGTTATATCGGTTTATTGTTAAATTCTCTACTGATTATGTAAAATTATTTGTGTCCACTAGAAGTACTGTGATCTGAGAGTCTTTTCAGCGTGTTACTAACGCGGTTTATGCATAGAGCCACGTTCGAAACCTGCATTATAATATTAATAAAAATTCAGTGAGGACGCAAACGAGCTCATCTGCAAACCTGCTGTATGATTATCGCTGGGTGTGTGTTAACTAGAGTTCCTCAAATCAACGATCTCCTATTGTATTCGATCCTCAGTAAATTTTAGGGAGCACATACGTTGACTATCCGGCTTCTCATTTAACTCCCTGGGTTTATGATACATTTTTGTTATGGGGCTTTTTTAATGTTTATTGAGCCATTTCTGGTATATTGTGATCGCCGCCTAATATAGTTCCGTATTAAGCTTTGCCTCATTTAAGAACCGCAGTAAGCTTTTGACACTGGATTCTTAACCTCTTCGGTTTGGGGGTAGTTTCTTTTATGCATCAGCGGACCACATTCGCACACGAGTTGGATAGGAGTTTCCTCTTCAAGTTAGCAGAACATGCACACTCTAGTGTCCCAGAGCCTGAGGTTGAACAAGTGTCTGTTCAAGCCACACTGCCCCGTGAGCACCCTCACCAACATGCGTAGATTGCTCCTATTTAGCGCTAAAGCCGCATGGGTAGTCTTACGATCGTAATCTTTGATTAGCACTTTAGAATTATTCAAGCCTAACGTGTTGTCCCGGCGGTTGAAGGATTATTCTAAACATAGTTTCTCGAACATAAGGTTTGCCAGGCTTTTTGGTACACCACAGCAAGTTTCAGGAACGTATAATATTTCATTTGCTTCCGCCTTAGCAGGATCGTCGGCTTTTTCATTGCCTTCGATCCCTGCATGACCGCGAACACATCGTATCCACCGTATTCTTTTCGCCTGGGGAGTTAAACATTGTCACACAGTTTTGCACCAGTTTTGAACAAATAGTCTCCGAGGCTAGTGCTAAAAGAGCTACCTGGCTATCCAAGTAACTATATTCGGTGATTGATGTAGTTCTTTCGAAGGTTGATATGCGCTCATTTAACAATGGATGGGTTTGTGATACGGCATTCCAAGCAATTAATTACCATTTGGGTTTTGCACTCGTTGCAAAGCTCGATTGCTGGAAGTAGCATGGAAATGAATGCATTTATCTGGAATCCACATGAAGATCTCATATCTATTTTTGCATTCTAATCAGAAAGGATATTGTTCCTTTCCATATCTTACTGTATTTATTTTAGGCATGGTTAGTTATAAATTCTGACTCTCATGCGAAGAGAAATTCTGATATTTTCGTTTCTAGCCCTCTTAGGTTTAATTTTTTTGCTCTAAATTATGTCTACATCTAAATAGTTTTAATGCTTTGACTGATTTTTTTTAGTAGGTAATATGAAATTTCAGGCATTTTACTATAATTCGGATGGCGATTATTTTATATTGTAAATTTTTAGGAAGTAAATAAATAAAAAAAATAAAAATATGTCACCGAAGCATTCCTTCATTAGCTCTAATTCTTCGATGAGAAAAAATTAAATAAACATTAAAAATATAATAGGCGGCTTAGCAAAGAGACATTAGCTAATGGCCGTTTTTAACAGCAGCGACGTCGTTATAGCGGATAATATTACGGGCCAATTTTATTATTATTGAAATAAACTATCAATTATGGCACAGAGCATTATTTAATACATGATTAATTGGTAAGAGGAGGAAAAATTGTTAGTTCCATTAATAAAATAACCCATGTATTGATGATGGTTCTCAAAAACTCATTCTGTGGATATTTAAAAATTTCGTCGCAAGATACCGCAATGCAGCGCAGAGGTACTGCCTAAACGATTGCACAATTAATCCTCCGCACTGCTACCACCTGTAATGTGGCTTTCAGGATATTAACTTGCGGCAATCGAGAAATGGCCAGATCCCTGAGCACCGCATCGCACATATTGGTGTAATTTTTTATCCCCGAGGTGTTAAGGGTCGGCGGGTCGACCGTCTAGGTGAGAGAGTGAGAGGGAGAGAGAGAGAGGCTGTGCGAGTGAGAGAGATTTTTCATTTAGAAATTGCACTTTGCGCATTTGAGAAGGTGTCGGATCATGATGAATCTCTTCGGGGAGGTGTACATTGCTAGTTTTAATTTTGAAAAGTTCTTAAAAGTAGAAATCAACCAACAGAGGCGGTTGTCAAGTCGAATACATTCCGTTATTCCGTTATATTGCAACCGTATTTAGTGCATGTTATCATAAATTTACATCGATCGCAACGGTGTCTAACCCGTTTCAAAAAGCATAACTGTTGTTGTGATTAATATATAGGAGATTTTAGGCATTTTTAGGTACGCTTCCTAGCGTTTCCTATTTTTTGTTCTATTCTTAGAACCTTGACTTACAGAATGTCATCACGTCGTCTTTCAATATGCGCGCTACTACTGGACACCATATCACGTCATGGATTTTCTAGTTTGCAGTAGAATGTGGGACCAAGTCGCGTCTTTCGTACAATTTCTAAGCGGTCGAGTACCTATGCCACGAAATATAGGCTGGCAGGCCCTTTTATCCCCGCCATATAACCTATAAACATATACTAATGCAACGGTAAATCGTCCCGGCACAGCGTCCCAAAACGTCTGCGCTTGCATACAAACAGGGTAAAGTCCTGTCGGCTGTGCGGCATTGAGCGGATGCGTGAATTATTTTTGTATTGTATTGAAATATATTTTGCGTGCCGTGGTTGCATTTTGTGATCCTATTAACCATAATATGTGTATATATTTCCATGATATATGGGTATGTTTGTATTTTGTCACATAATTTGCAATAAAACTAGGACGGAAATAATGTAAACAATTAATTATTTTATATGAAATGACGAGATGATGAATGAGAGATAATGAGAGAGAAAGGAGACGCAGTGATTATGACGAATTTGGGTATTATCCCGAATAAGACCCATCAAACAACGATACCTTTTCTTTGGCGGTTCTATCCGTGGGATAAAGTCATAGAATCTGTCGGAAATAATTATATAATATTATCGTATATTGATCTTTAGCATGTGTACGTAATGTATTTACCTTGATTTTTTTTTAAATTTCATTTTTGAGTTGAACAGTATATCGGAAACCCACACATACGGACAGATATTTCCATGCCAACTCACATCATCATCCCTACCATCTACATTCAGTGCAAACGTCGCTTGTGGATCTAGCACACGATCTATGCGACGCTGAGTATGTTTCGCAGGAGATGGAGCAATGATGTCCTTAGGAAAAATATTTACATAAAATATCACGAGACATGCACGCGATCCAATACATATGATCCTCAGAAACCGAGCGGATCACAAGCATTCCTACCATACGCCAAGGGCATGACAGATCGAATAAGTAATATACTAAACAAATTAAATATAAAAAAGATCTTCAAACCGACCCAAGTTATAGCTCGATCTCTGAGGCCTGTAAAGGATGTAATACCACTGCAAACGCCAGGTTTGTATAAAATCGAATGCAGCTGTCGGTTAGCCTACGTTGAACAAACGAAACGGCCAATAGCCACTTGACTGATGGAACACATCAAAAGCTGTTATCAGTGTTCAGCGGGAAAAATCAGGGATCTGCGAACACATATTAGATAACGGAACTAACCACTGTACAGTTTCAAAATCCCATTGTGCTATCCAAAAAACAAATTTACTTTCCCCGCATTATCCGGTAGGCTATTGAAATAAGAAGAACCCCCGAACGTCAATAGAGATGACGGTTTCAAACTATCTATTACATGGAACCCTCTTCTTAAAATGTTCTCAATACCCATCGCCGAGCGTAAGGACGTAACACAGGATACAGTGAGGGTTGTGTACACGGCGTTTTTAAAAAATCACCACCTTTATAATCCGTATAGTACCAACAGCAGTTTGCCGCCTACCCCCAGAACAACAGATGACGATTGACAAAACATCGGTCTACCCTGGACAACGGCGGTTGCAACATCGCCGAAATGTCGGTTGCTACAAACTTCGCGCTGTAAATTCGTTTTCTATTATTTATAATGTCAAACAACCGCGATAGTCTTCGATTTCATATTGAAATAAAGAGTTTCTTAATATTACCACTATTATTACCATATTTATCGAGTATTTTATTATCACTACATTGTCATATTTTTATTTCCTTAATGTATTTTATTTACATTTCTGTAGCAGATACAGCTTTCTTATGTCACAAACTCGCTCAAGTAGCTTTTTATATCAACCAAAAATATCATAACCGTAATAGCAATTTCGTTATCTTATTTTCTTTCACCGACATCGTCATTCTCATTTCTCATTTCCTTCACAACTCGTCCGCTTCCGGCAACAGCGAAAGAATTTCTCGAAAACTTGAGGATTGGTGCTTAACGAGATTTTAATAAAGTTGGATCAGGCTCTCGGGGGCGAGGAGTATATTCCACGCCGGCTAATATTTCTACAGCTTGTTAAAGCGAGAGATAATTTAGTCGGATGCACGGTCAACAGAGCGGAAGTTTAAACACGCCGCAAAAGATTCACAATTTTGGAACTTTAAAGCGCGCGATAGCTACTGTAACATAGTAAAGGCCAACACTCTTGATACTTTTAAACTTTAAAAATAATAATAATAACATCACCTCAAAAGGAATGCTGGTAAGGGGCCAATTTCTGGAGCTTTGTCCATGCGTACTATATACAGATTTTATTTTATTACTTTTTTAACACTAAATTTCGTTTCAGGAAAAAATCTCTCACCTTGCATGTTAAATAGTCAAGGTCTCTCATAAAATGTACCTGAAGGAATAAGGAATGTATCTATATAAAAATATATTTTTTATTGAAAAACATTGAAAAATTCGAAGTGAATTTTATCAAAGCTGTATTTATTTCTTCTTACAAATCTTTCATTATTTTCTTTTACATGTAACCTTAAAAATACTTTAATCAATCGGGCCATATGACAAACATGCACCAATTAAAAGTATTCGTGTCGAAAATCGCTTCTGATCCTGGATTACAGAAGACATTAAAAAACTCATGACAAAGAGAGAAAAATTAAAAAAGAAACACAAATCTGGTCCTTCCGCGAGAAGTTGGAAGTACCCGACGTTACGGTGATGTTGCAACCGCCGTTGTCCAGGGTACGCTGCTTGACTGCCGGTTGCAACATCGCTGAAACGTCCGGTACTTCGAACTTCTCGCGGTAAATTCGTTTTATCTTATTTACAACTGGCCGAGAAAATTGACAATAACATACGCGACATAGGAAAAACAGACAAAGGAGTCTATAAGCTAACATTGTCACTAATATTACATGGGCTCCACGTGGTCCGAAATAAAATTCCTTAATTTATTCACTCATTCATCCATAATCTTCTATTGTAGTGAAAATAATGGGTACATATGATACTGCTATGACTGATGTTTGCGGCTTCTGCCCGTCGTGGATTCTGCGACTGGTCTCTCAGGTGAGCTGGTTGCAGGATCTATAGAGGAAGTAAGCCGCAATAACATAGATGGTAGGAAGCCAATATAGCCAAAAACTTACAACCAAGTGTTGATAACTGTCTGATTAGCTACCCCTCCCCCCTTTCCATTTCATCACCATCATCATCATACCACCAAAGATTATATAACAGAAATAGTGTTATTTAATCTATGATACCACTACGGCATGGCGATAATTGAGGCAAACTGATCAACTTCATTTGCAGAGAGATATTCGCATATTGTTCAACTATCTACATTGAAAAATGTGTATAACAAAATGGGCACTCTCATAAATTGTATTTCAAAATTTTCATTTTTATAAAAAAAATAAGATCATCGATCAATAACGTCTTTTTTATTTTTCATTAAACTTACCTTGGTATTTTTCACATGACTTAAATTTTGTGTACCTACTTTTTCAAAACTGTCAATTCTGTCAACAATCTCAAAACTCAACATTTTCAAAAATGTCACAGGATTTGATAAAATAAAAAAAAATCAAAAGGGAGACTTTTAATCCGACCAGAATTATAGTCTGCTTATAACATATATTGGTATACGTACACTAGATAATACCTTAGCTTAATGTAACAGGTGGGATACAAAATTAAGATATAAAATTAGTGAACCTATCCGTAAGTAAAACTTTAACTACGCTCGTAACTTGTTACCCTAACGTTAACTTTTACTAGGTTTAATTTAAAAGAAAGTAAGTTATTCCAATTTGTGCCATAACATCATACTTACTTTGCGAGATGAATAAATACTTTATTTAATTTCTATTCATCAAAGGTTTTAAAAGAATGTTATTGACTTGATTACGTATAGAAGTTCGTTTCAGCTTGATAGAAAGTTCTCCTGGCTATATACAACTATGGAATAACTCAGACACTAAACGTCCGATTGAGGTGGTTATAGTAGTATTCGAATCGGCGCATAGTTGCGTTTCACTAAAATATTGAACCGCCACCGCTAAAAGGTCATCCTTTCGGACCAGTCCGTCCGTTCCAGGTCCGTCCTCGTGGACAGGCGAGGAGCTCAACTCATATAGCGACCGTTTTCGAGTCAGTGAGAATCTATAAATCATTATAACTACAATCAGAGCGACGGTAGTTTTTGTCTCAAAATATAGCGTTCGATTAGATTTACAAGGCAAAATATACAAATTGGGAAATTTAATCAATTTTAGGAAGATATGCAGTTTATAGTTAAATAAATTAAAGTAAAATAGAGAATATCGGCTAAAATACTAAAAAGCAACCTGAAGTAAATAAGACGAGAAGCATTCGAAAGAGTGGCTAAGCATTTACCCAGGAGGTGCAGTCCGCGGCTCAGTCAACGAAGCACCGGCGATGGCGTAAGCACATCGGCCGCAAACGTGTGCCCGTTGCGTCTAGTTCGGATTCTCATCCGATTTCTTTTATGAATTAAATGATTCCAGACACATTAGATTTGGAAAGTATTCACGTCAAGCCATCGTCTGTGCTTCCGCCACAGGTATCATGCGATTTTTTTTATAATATGCCTTGCCCTATTGTTGTTATGACCAATATTTGATTCGATGATTATTATACCAGTTTAGAACTTTAAGGCATGTCAAAGCTACGGGCGAACCCGTCACTTCAAGATATTTTAACTACTGTTGTCGTGTTATAAGCCTGAGATGAATGCAGAGACTTTAGGACAACACATTCCACAGTCAAGCTACGCCGCCAACCCGTCAGAGTCCCGACAACGCCTTACGGCGAAGCACTGGGAATTGCTACCCAGCGGATATCCTTACCCCGTGACTCCTAGATTTGGTCGGAATTATCCGTCACTTGCGCAGTCTTTACCAGGTGTAACCGGTAATTTGTTACTCGATTTTATCGCGGATTCAAGGCGTGCTTTGCTCGTCAATTACCACTCGGGATCGGATGCCCAACATATCGTTTCTAAGAATTGGTGACAGCAGGTCAAAATCTGCCCCCGCTGCTAAGAAAGCTACGCCTCTGAAGCCCTCTCGTTATTCGCCGGAGTACGGCCCCTCAGCTTACACGCCGAAACAGCGGCAAGGAATCGCAAGCCGCCCAGTCTCGCCTGATCCCCACGTTCGAGTCCCAAATGTCAATGGTTGCAGGTTACAGAGCGTAGGCAGTAACGATGGACCTACCAGGTTAGTCCCTCTTCGTGGAGGCTACCAGATGGAAATTATCCCATGAGTTGACGAAAGTTGTCGCCGAGTGATAATCATCAAATACAACTGCCATCACCAAGCTGTATGATACCGTTAGAGACCACCGGTTTAGAACTGCATATATAATCTTTCATTATTTGTGTTTCATAGATATTTTGGGGTGGTTTTCTTCAGCCTAGGTTAAACGGCTAAAGTAAGAGTAAGCGCTGAATCGGCAAAAATTGGTTATCCACCTCTTTTTAAAGTTTATTTTAAAGGCACGAGATGCTGCACAAATAAAAATATCGTTACAATATTGTATAATGGTCGCCCGTTATCAGCTGTTTTGTCTGACAGCTCTTCAAATTTTTTTCGTCAGTTTTTTTTGCAGTTTACAGTATTTCTCGGCATATAACTTGCTATTAATCAAGTTAGTAGCTTAACTTTGCCATCAATCAAGTTAGTAGTTTATGATTCGTCGTCATCAGAATCTGAATCGAGTATCAAACAAAACGAGAAGAGAAATATTCGGAGGTAGTGAGATAAGTTTCACAGATTTTGGAATTCGTTTCTGAATGTCGAAGAATATGGTTCGACAATTCGTTCGGTTTCCATTTCTATTTTCATACATTAAAATCCGCGCACAAAGGATGAAATTTTACGATGATCAACACGACAGAACACCGAAGAAAATTAAGCGTCCTAAAATACGCAACGTCTGCCTTATGAATAGCACTGACTAACGGCGACGCGGTGGCGAAGCGGCGGAGGCGGCGTATGCGCATTCAGTTTTCGATATGTAGATACACGGAAACCTCTTTGCCACGAATTTCCAGGTCATCAATGATTTTTTATACCTATGGAATGACAACTCATTTAATATCTCAACAATGGCAACTACGGTAACTTAAGCTTTTGCCGGAAGTAACTTGGAGAAACGCAGCTTTGCCGTAAATCGAAAGTTAGAGGTAACGTTTTAGTGAAAGTAAAGATTTGCACTTTTGCTTTTGCTAATAGCTAACCGATTCTTAGTCATCAAGAGGTTTAAAAGACTGGCGACTGCAGCGTGTTCCTTACATTAGCGCTGCTGTGCTGTAGATGCACCTAAATCAAATAATTTATTATTTGGATTGTTGACCAACAGATGCCATTGCAAATGCCCCTACAAAAAGACAGATAATGAAATAGACTGGTAAATATCAGAAAGTACTCGAATTATCGATATAATATAGTTTCTCTCTGTTATGAAATATTCCATAAGTATTAAAGCAGACTATCTCTATTTTGGGCGAAAAATATGTCATTGTGGTGTGGTATGTCGTTTCGGCTAAGCAAGGAGTTTCGTAAACAATAGGTGCCCAGAGTATAATAATTCAATAGACGGGTTATAGGTACTCGAAAAACTAGAAAGTAGAAGACTAGGAATTCCAATGTAGCCTATTATAAACATCCTTTCTCTCTCTCCTATTATGCTTCTATATAATTTTAAAACATATATTTACAATTTTGAATTTAATTATTATTTTATTATTTTTTATTGGTTATTTTTGTAATAATTACTATTTTTCTCACTAGATTATGAAGTTTTTCTCACTTGATTAGCTATT
>JAOPUG010000007.1:6429061-6441450 GCA_027564375.1 Micropterix facetella | reverse complement strand
CAATGGTTTTACCTATTCAAGGCCTCACTTTAAAAATATTTTTTTTGACAACTTATTTTATTTATTTATTTCAAAATAGCACAATATTATTAACTGCAGTACATCATTACATTAGATCTATTAGAAGCTTCATAGTAAACAGTCGCAGATCAGAGAGTTTTCAAATCAACGCCGCCTAACTTGGCCTAGACCCGTCCTAAGGCAAGCATACCAAGTAAATAATGACTTTGGGGCAGTCAAAATACATCATTTAAAAAATTAGTTAAGTAATGAATACAAAGAAATTGAGTCATTAGATACTGACCTTAGGCAACATGATCACAAAATTAATGTCCACGGAGGCAATTTGAACCATTTTCCAAGTTTAATAATAATAATACACTAAATTTGTCTAAACGCTAAGTCATCAATATACTTAGTCTGTGAATAATATTTAAAAATATCCATCCAATCATAAAAATCCATCATAAAAATAAAATAAAACTAAAAATTTTATATGTTTTTAGAAAGGTTAGTTTAAGTTCAAATAAAAGGAAATAAATAGGCAAAGGAATTTCAATTACGTATGGCAAAATTATATTGCAATAATTAGTTAAATAATCAAATTGAAATAGAGGATAAAATTATACATGCCTGTTATATGTATGTTAAAATATAATTTTGAATATAATCGATTTAGACAAAAATAAAAACACCTAAGAACAGCGATTAAAATAAATTTTACATAAGAGGGTTAAAATTTTGGTGGCTAACATGCCGACCTTCATTCATAAGCTACCCGTGACATTGTTTTTTGAACAAGTCTTTGCTGTTTAACGTCCTTATTGACTCATCTAATTTGGTGTATGCCTTATTTATCTAAGTCTATTATATTCTTATAATTATGTATTTGTTGCTTATGTGCAGGTGTTGTCTGCAGAGGATAGTTGTAAGCGCACATTGAACTGCTACAATGGCAACGGCCACACTCCGCTGCACATGGCCTGCTTGGCTGACAAGCCCGAGTGTGTGAAAGCTTTATTGCTAGCCGGCGCAGATGTAAATCTTCCCGCTACACCCATCCCTGAGGTGGCTACCGCATCCATGACACCAGGTATCGCTTATATTTATATATCATTTTATTTCACTGATATAATCTTTTACTTGAATTTTATTTTTGATGATTCTTTACAAGGGACTTCATTGAATCGCCTGGAAAAAATATACAAATACAGAACTAAGTAGGTAGTGTAAACATTGTAATGTTTAATATTTTTGCATTGATAACTACTTCTGCAAAAAATATATTATTGTTTTTCAAATTATACAAAAAACATTCCGTAAAATTTTATTTTAAGCTCGAATAGTAAAATTGGGCTCACCGGGCTGGTCCCTCTTCGAGGGGGCTTCCGCGGGGCAGGCTGATCCGCGAGTTGAGCCAGCCATGTTGAGATGACAGTATATAGCCCAAGCTACAAAGAAATGTTAGGAAGCCGTTACCGTTAGGAACCCGTTATTACGACAATTCAGGTTGTCAACTGCTATGGGCGAACCCGGCCACCCCCCGGAGCTTTTCAATAATTTTTTCGTCATCCTATAGTAAAACCAAGAGACTTAAGGACGAAGACAAATCAACGTACCAAGTTCCGCCTCATCCCGTAAGAGCCCTACTCCTTACCGCAAGGCACTGGGAATTTTCAAGCCTAGTGTGGTGTCCATTGCGCCTTTACTACCAGATGTGGTTAGATTTCTCCGACCTCCCGTGTGGTCGCAGTTTTGAAGTCATTTGCGCGGTCTTTTACCTTAAGGAATAGGCAATTCCTCACTGGAATTATCGCGGATCCGAGGCGCCCTTTACTCGTGCTCCCGCCCCTTGCGGCAGCTGTCCAGTTCTGCCCGAGTTTCCGTCCCCAGATCCACCGCACAGCATTTTCACCAGGTTGGACCATCTTCGAGGAGGCTTCCGGATAGTGGCTGCCCCGCTAGTTGAGCCGATCAGTTGACATATCGGCCATCATATCCCAAACTACACGGAACTGCTAGGAACCCCATTATTATGACATTTTTGAGTGCCACCTGCTACAGGTGAACCCGTCCACCCCGGAGCGTTTCGGCGAACTTTATCGCTATATTACGATGGGTACCGTTATTACCACATTATGTTGTGTCACCTGCAACGGGCGGAACCATCCACCCTGAAACGTTTTAACGATATTGATCGTTCTATCACCGCGAGGCGAAACGCAGAGACTTGAGATGTAGGACAAATTTACATACCAAGCTCCACCTACGCCTGTAAGAGTCCAACTCCTTACCGCGAGGCACTGGGAATTTTCAAACGCAGTGGGGCCCTTGCGCCCTTACTCCCAGATTCGGATCAGATTACTCCGATCCCCCGTCTGGTCACAGGATCGAGGTCGCTTGCGCAGTCCTCTATCTCTAAAGCGGTTATTCCTAACTGGAATGTGGCGGATGCGGGGCGGCCTTTGCTCGGCAACTCTCACCCGAGATCGGGTGGCCCACACTATCATATTTATGGATAAGCATATAACGGGGAATTATATATAAAATTGGCCGTGTACTAATAAAACACGGCCGGCACGAAGCTGAATTAGAAAAAAAAAATACTATGAAGGACGCCACCGTTTTTTGTAGAAGAAAAACTGAAACTATCACTGACTCAACAACAAAAAAAACCTTACCTCCCGGCAAACAAAAAAAACCCAGGCTCGTGGGATACAACAAAAGAACATTTTCACTGGATCTGGCCTAAAGCAAGATCTTTCGCATTACACCCAAATAAAACACAAGTATGGTTGAAGTGTCCGTCTATTTCCGCCTATGGCGCCAAATTGCGAGCCCCGGTTCCTTTGGCCTCAGGACCGGCACATTTCACCACATGTGCGGCAGTCAAACCATATGGTTGCTGATTTGCACGCAGAATACCCTCGTGGCTCCGCGACAATTTCTCCTCACATTTATATAAGATGACCCACAACAATCAGCGGAAAAACGGCATACCGAAGTAAAGCCCACATTACTCCAAGCAAAGATGCCAACACAGCTGAAGCAAACGAAAAACTCCATAAATATCCCAGCAATCACTGGTTTAATGTTAACCCAAAATACGGAAAAATGCTTACCAAATTAATACGCACAGCCTACTTCATTTATTAGAGGCCAATAAGACCCTCAACCAAAAAAAAAAGAAAAGAGAAAAAATTTCGCCGCCCAGCTGTCCCAATGAATCACATGTCTGCTGTGTCAGTGAAGTGTCTGATGCCAGCAACGTAAAGTTACCCCCGAAGGGCCAATCAGCGCTGAGCTAAAGATGGGAAGTCAGCAAGAAAGATCATTTTATTATAGGACAACTTTGAAACAGAAAATATTGGGCAGTTTTTTATCTGCTCCCCAAAAGTGACAATAGCGAATACCGGTTATGTCAGAACGAAGAGATATCTTAATATTTTTTGTAAAAATGTCCATAGCACCCAAGAAAATAGGAAAACAACCAATGGAACCACGAAATTACTGCTAGGCGAGCAAAATTGCGCGAATGCACTAAAAAAAGGGGATTTTTGTTACAGTATACATATCTACAGTAGAATTAGTTGCTCAGGAAATTTTAGAGGCTAGTAAGATTAATATAATAAATAAGATTAATGACTTCTTGATTGACAATGATGCCTGGTGTTAATATATTTAGATTTCCAGATGCACTTCGCTATACATTATATGTATAATTAAACGAAACCCAGTGGAATTTTTTGTTACCTTATGTATTTTTCTGTTTTTTTTTAAATCTATTATTTCTCTTTCAGGTATCCAACGGGCTTGAAAATATAGATTGTATAATGGCTATCCCGTTTTCTTTGGCGTTTTTTTCCAGTAGGGATCGTAGAATTCATCAAATAAATAATTTAAAATATAATAAATTATTATTGTTTCTTAACGTTAAGCAATATTGTTATGTATGCAATGTTATTACGTTGAATAATTTTGTTTTAATGTCGATTTGTGATTGCCACATAGTCGCTCTGACGTTGGCTTATCTTATGCCTTAGAGTAGAGTTTGTAAAGGTGTTTACCGGCGCGCGACGCGTGTTATAATTATTAGCTTTTGACGGTACTTCAACCGGGGGGACGAAGGCAACCCTTATTGGCGAATATACTACTGTCTACCTATGCCTATAATTCATGAGGAGTCCCTGCGTGTCTGTCGGGAGATTTGGTACGCTGAGGGTACGGGTCGCATCACCCGCTGCTTCTTCCCGTCGGTCGAAATGAGGATGAAAATGAGAACACTTTGACCACCATACCATGCAGCTCGTTGGGGGCCACGATGAGTTCGAAGCCAAATTTTATGATTTTGGACTAACAGGCGACCCTGGTACCTTAGACTTTGAAAGTTTCTGAATTCTGAAAAAGTAAAACAGTTATAATATTTATATTGTATTGACTGTTTTTCAAATTATTCTCCCCGACAATTTATACAATTTTTCATTCTTTGAAACAACTGGGAAAAGCGGTTGGTCCAGTCTTCTTTGGAGGTCTCCTCAATGGCCTCTCGGAACGCTATCACCGCCGCTATCATTCTGGACTCGTGAAGCGTATACCTCGACGTTTATCATTAATTTTTGGAAACAAAAAGAAATTGCAGGTTGCAGAGTCCGGACTGAATAGGGGATTAGTCATCAGCTCCACTTTGAGGTCTTCTAAAACGCCATTGTCATCTTAGCGGAGTAGGCTGATGCATTGCCTTGATGGAGGACTACTCTGCTACGAGGATGCTTTTTCCGATTTCTTCTAAAACAGTGGGCGAGTAAATGTCCTAACTTTTAGGTGTACGTGCAAAATAGTTTGCACTTGGCTCATGCCAATGTTCGATGTTGTAGGAATTTGCTAACTACTCTGCTACGAGGATGCTTTTTCCGAATTTCTTCTAAAACAGCGGGCGAGTAAATGTCCCAACTTTTAGGTGTACGTGAAAAATAGTTTGCACTTGGCTCATGCTAATGTTCGATGTTGTAGGAATTTGCTAACATGTAATTTTTTATCTGATTGCATTAGTTCTAGTACAGCATCAATGTTAGTTCCTGTTACCGCTGTCGCCGGCCGGCTTTCACGTGAATCGTCTTGGAGATGAATACGTCCATGTTTGAATTTTTTATATCAGACGTACATAGACCTACTAGATGGAAGTTCATCACCAAATGCTAATTAAAGTCTTTGGCAACTTTCTTGTAGACTTAAATTACAGCGAAAATCGTAAAATATCAAATACCGGAAATTTTTCGACTTAAATCCATCGTTAGGTATATATGTACATAATATTCAAGTTGACGCCACAAAGAAAAAATCAAATGACAGATGTAAAAAATAAAATGTATTCTACAGCCAGATCATTTCAAAAATATTTTTGAAAATTCCATTTTCAAAAATAGGAATTACTTTATTTAATACTTGAAGGCAATTGGCCAGTTCCTGAAAATTTCAGTACGGCCAACTTATACACGTGGATATGGTCGCTAAATTCCAGACCACGTAATTGCACTTGTCCGATTGCGAGGGCAGGATTGTTGAATGAGGTTGGTGTCTGCGTCGGGAGTACCCGGACCTGGTAAGTTGCCGGCGTTGTTTTATGGCGTTTCCCGGATTTGTAGGGCATTGGATATCGGGCATTGTAGGGCATTGGATATGAGAAGACATGAAGCAAAGGGATAGTCCCCTGCCCCTCCAGGGAGCACCGCCCCTCCTTCATAGTGTGATCAGGGGGCCACTTCTCGGCCCGTAGTACCCTGTTTGGTCATCTGTCCACTAAACTGTCCTTGCGAGCACGTACTTTGTTTTAGGACCCTGATCAATCTGTCCGCCCCCGTGGCTGCTTTCTGACCTGTTGCGCTACTGTTGAACATCGCATTCGCCTGCTGGACAACAATGCTCATTGCTCATTTATTTTGAGACCTAATGGGGTCGTGCAGCTCGGGTCCTAATTGACAACTCTGTTATCATGGTCGGCCCGATTCATGGCTTGTCACCTATCCAGCAGCCTCCCCGAAGTGGGACCAAACCGGTGAACCCGCTTTGCGACTGATCTGGGGCAACCCCTCGGGCGGCCCTGGATGGTTGATGTATTGGTCGGTTTACCAGCTTTTCTCAACTGGTGAATATCCGGGGGAGTCTGGAAGCATAATGCAACCTAAGATGGGGGGGGGTAGGTGTCGACCCGTCCTCACCTATCCTTAGAATGGATCTGTTGACAACCCGATCTAGGGTGATATAAGATGAGAAAAGGAAGCTTCAGATCCGCGATATTTCCGACGGAATGCCGCCTATAATACGACAGGTAGAGGCCGCGCAAGCGACTTGGAATCCGGAACTAAACGGGTGGATGGAGAAATCTGTATGAATTTGGTAGCTACGAAGGTTAGCCCGCTGGAATTATCTTTGCTTGCCCAGTGTCTCGCTAATAAGGCGTTGGTCTCTAACGGGCGCGGTAGAGTTGGATACATAGTTTTTTTTTTGTCAAAATTCTCTGCGTTCATCTCGGGGCAATATAACAATAAAGTTCGTTGAAACTCCTCAGGGTGGCGGGTAAGCCAGTAGCACGAAACTTAAATCCATCCTGCTCATTTTTTAAGGAAAAATGTAATATAAATATAATAAATTATAAAATAAGTAAGTGTATAATACAACATAATAGAGGGGCGGGGGAGAAACCAGAGTCCGATGTGTCTATGCGCTCACCTTTTCTCCACCCCCCCCCCTCGCATGTACTCTTCCCGTGCATGAGGGGTAGTTGTTGCTTGACATCCAGGGTAGAAAAGACGACAACCGTTGTTATAACTACCAAGGGCGGTGAGCGTTATTTCTGCCCCAGTTTATCGACTTATGTAGATACCATAAACTGCCTACATATGTACATATACTTGACTATAGGTAGCTGCTGAAAAATTAACATAATATCTTGATAGTGATAGTTATATGGACACTGAACTTAATTTCAAAGACTCTTATCTTTGGAAATAATAAAATTTTATTTTAAGTGATTCGCCTGTAGAGGCTTTTTGATTTTTAGATGACGAATTTTAAAATAAGTTATTCCTTCGTCAATTTGTAAGTCAGTAAGTCGATTAACCCCCTAAAAGGGTTAAGACTTAGTTTTTCTGTAATATTCAGATTAAAAATACACAAAACAAAAACAAAATACATATAATTTAATTTTGCTGGATGTAATGAAAAAAGTGTACACTCTTTAAGAGTTTAAATCATTTAAAATACTCTTCGATTTATAGTTCTTCTTATTTGTCTTATATTACTTTTACCGAAAAATATTGCAAATGGATGAGAATATGATTCAAGTCAAAACTTTCATGAACATTTCCACTGATTTTCACCGAGTAATTTTCATAGTAATTAGGAGGCTAACATAAAATACTATAATGAGAATGTATTCTAGACCTATTTGAAATTTAATAATTTACTATATTTTACAATTGATTTGATATTTTAATATAATATAAATTGAGTGGATGCAATAAATTTCCTAATTTCATTATTACTTCGGCCACCCAAGTGGGTCTTGGAATTCGGCGTGAAAAATGTTACTATGCAGAATAACTCGAGTAAACTGAGTCTGATTTAGAAAAATCTTTCCGCAATCGATAGTTATGGCCAATTTTCGGGTCTGTACGACTTACGGTTTTTTTTAAATTTTTAGTCAGTTAAGTTTGCGGCTGCCACCTCTCTGCCAATATATCAAAAACGTACTTATTACGAGACTATATCTTTATAGGCGGTGTTATTCAGTTAGATTTTATTTTCAGGAGATCTATGCGGATGAATTGTGCAATCAACGACCGTGAGCTATCAGGAGCACACGCGGCGTGCACGCCGAGGTTATACCACCAAAATGTGCGTATAGATGGCGCTATAGACGAAGCAAAAATTTAATTTGGCAAAATATAATATAAAGAAACTCACCCCATGATGTTGGGTAAAAATAGAATCTCACTGAACTAATTATTAATTTAATTGTAGTTATTTTTTTTTTTTTTGTATAACGACAATAAAAAAATTGCTTCTGAGTGTGTTAACGGACTCTTTTTTTATTGTTATAATCATATATAAATATGTTATTCATTGTTAAAATTAAAATTATATATCGCGCGAACAGCCGCTATTTACTACATGTTAACTGTTTCGATAAAATTATTTCGTAAAAAGAGGTTACATATCGCCTGGGGTCAATCAAAATAGTATAAAGTACGATATTTCGACTAGGTATAATGTTATAATAATAGTTAGATCAAGATTTAAGTTACGTATGAATAAAAGATTTATTTAATAATCTTCATATCTTATGAGTAATAGGGGGAGAAATGTCGATAAAAACGAGACAAAATGGCTTTAGGAGTTTTATATGTACCTGACATTACACAGCATCATCTAGCCCCAAACTAAGCAAAGCTTGTACTATGGGTACTAGATGACTGATATAATACTTATATACATATATAACACACCCAGACCTGGGTGGGAATACCTATTACGGTTTTTAAAATAACATATCCCTAAATAAACAAATTTTTCTAAATTTTCGCATAAAAGTGAGCTTGCAAAGATTGGAAGATATTTTTATATGTGACATTTGCTAAAATGACATTTAATTTTGGTGAGGACGTCATTGTTGTGCGTCTTAATAAACAACAGATTTCCAATATTTTGTGATGTAGTGTTCATATACAATCGCGCCGCTTCTATGTACTCGTATATCGGCAGAATGTAATAGTATGGTATATTAGACATAATATCGCAGTGCAACACTGTGCAAAACATTTGATGAGAAAGTAAATTACAGTGCTTTACCAATCCTTTACTGTGTAAATATGTACATACAATCGCGCCGCTTTTATTTATATCTGCAGGAAGTGATAGTTTGGGCTATTAGAAGCATTATCACATTGCAAAACTGGACAAAACTGAAGGGTGCAAACATTAAGATCTTTGAGATCTAAAATTAATAACTGAAATAAAAATAACGTCACGAAAGAATAATTGATAAACATTCAGCTACGCTCATCCTAATGTATTTGGAACATATTGTTCAAATAACTTAAAATATCGCCATCTATCGAATGCTGCTTAAGCCCAAGCTTTCTTGTAAGTGAAAAAAATATTTTCCTTTTGTAGTGAATGCATTAGGAGCTGATAAGGGTTGGAGAATTTGATAGCTGATACATAAGTAGCGTTGTTCGATTTTCACTCTTTCGCGGATATGGCCGCCTGATCATCACGTACTAACTAGTCTTCGTTTGCTCCACTAATACGCCGCTGAGAAAGCGTAAAAACGACGTTTTGGTTATATGCCATTTTTATAATCATCCATTTTTCCAAAAAAATACCACAAATAAAAATCACGATAATTACCAAAAAAAATTATATTCGCGGACTCTTGTCATATGAGCCGGAGTTTGACAAACCCTTGGGTTTTGCCCCTGTCAAGTTTTATTTACTTAACTACCTACTGCGTCTAGCTAGACTTAAATATTTAAAATCCAAAATAATAAAAATGTAGGTATTCTTTACCTACAATATAATAAAACAAAATGTAATTAATAAACAGCCTCTTTCGCTGGGCCTTTTCGGCACAAAGGAAATCAATTTAAGCTGGTAGGCGAATCGCCCCCTCCTGGCCATTACGGACTAAATGAACAATTAATTCTAGGCAAGGACTAATTGCTCTGCTCCAGTTTTAATAATCGGCAACAGCATCTCTTTCGCGGGCAATTCAATTGCCTGCGCCTAGCCCTTTGTTGAAGAATACGACATCATCAATTCGTCACAAATGGGGTGTGGTGCTAGGAGGAAGTACACTGAAGGTATGCCTAAACTAATGGACGAGAGAAAGTAGGTTTAGGAGTAAAGTGCAGCATCAAAAATGCATGCTGACTGCGTGCACATGCGTCCAATCCAGAAGGAGCAAGTCAGGCTGTCGGGGATTGTATTTCCCAGTCCAGGTTGGAACGACACCAACGTGCACTTCGACGAAAAAATGTTGTGTTTCAAACTTTTGGATGAAGAAATTAAATTTTAAAAAAGACAAATGCAAAATTGGACTGAAACGAATGTTTAGAAATAATCATTTAGCCACGCTCTATATTTAGACATACATAAATTTCCGAAACAAAAATGAAAATATTAGAACTCATAGATGTAGGTACCTATCCGTGGATAAAAAGGTTAAAATTGTAGTTGTTATCAGGAAAAAATCCTGCATCCAAAATTCCTTATTTTGTGCTTTCACTACAAGAAATGTGAACTACGGTTTTCCACTTTCATGTTGCCTTGAGAGTTGTTTGCTTCTTGTATAGGACACACGCCCTGGGGGGATCTGATAGAGTTCCTTTGTCGTAAGTAATGTGACGTGTAAAAGTAGTTCTACTGAGCAGAGGTATGTTGCCTTGTCTTCTGGTGGCTGAACGTTGATGCTCGCGTATCCCTTAACCTGTAACATCGCTCTCACAGACCCTGGGGTTTTGCGTTTTGTATTGCAACACTGCGATAGATCAACCGACCTCTCCGCCGTCCCTAGTACCTTTCCGCCAGTTTCCGCTCGACCGCCGGACGATGCGGGTGCGTACGTATGCGTACGAGATCTGTCGTTTCCCAAGCATTTCCTAATACCTTGGCGGTCTCACAGACCGATGTAGCCGGGGGTGTCAATTTTGTAGCGGTCTCACAGACAAATGTAGCTGATAGCGTCGATTTTATAGCGGTCTCGGCGACCGGTATATCCCCTAATGTTGTTTTAGTTTCAGTAGTGTGGCTGTATCAAAGTAAAGTAAGTATTTCAGTGCTGTTACTTACCTAGTAACTTTCACATTAGTGACTAGAGTATGTTTATAAAATGAATATAAAATGATGTGTGCTCGTTTGTCGTAGAATTCTTCTTCCTCATTTCAGGAAGATGACGAGGAACCTGTGCTTCGTCGGGATGTCAGCGTTCTACACGGGCCAGATTATTTAGAAGTCGAAGATGAAGATGATTCCGATAATGACACAAATTACGTCGCAACCTACTACAGCTCTAATACTTCGGATTCCGAGTCCAAGGAGGGTCTATTAGATATGGAACTGGATGCACAGAATCGTCCGAAATAGGTTGTCGTGGTAGTATATAAAAGGAAGAACGATTTTGAGTATAGCTCAAAGAAACCAAGAAACTCTGTACCATCTCAGTATATCTTGAAGCTTACAGCTCCGATACAAACCACTTGCTGCCTTTTGTCCCAAATCACACCAACGCTGTTCTACTTGTATCCCCCATGGACTACGTCAGAGATCACGATCTAGGAAGGAATAATCCCACCATCATTGCTTTCTACAACACGACAAAATCAGGTGTTGACCTTCTAGATATGAAATGTGCAGGCTACTCTTCCAACCAAAGAAGAAGACTCTGGCCACCAACCATTTTCTACCAGATGGTAAAAATATCGACTGTGAAGAAATATTATTCAACTGCTTTCGTGGCATACCCGATATGACTAGGTTTGATTTCATAAAAATCTTGGCGAAGTCACCAGTGACACCATTCCTGCATCGTCATCTCAAAATCCTAAATCTGCTAAGGGAGCTGGTAGCTTCTATAAAAAAATTGTCAATCCTGACACAGTCCCAGAAACCGACAATCTGCCCTCAGCATCCGATAGACTCGAAACAAGGAAGACTTGTTCGATTTGCCCCTACTGACAAAAAAGGAAACTGCCTACAAATGTATAAGATGTAGCTACCCTATCTGCCTTGAATGTTAAAAAAATGTAAAAAATTATATCTAACGAGACTATGCTCATACATATAATGCCCTAATTCGTTGTTATGTGTTTAAAATAATAAATAAAAAGTGGGTGTTATAAAAATAAAACTCGGAACTTTCGAACATTTGTTTACAATTTCATCATAATTTTAGAAATAAGTAACTGAAAAATGTTTCTTTATCATATTATTATGTTATAGTGTGTGCATATTGTTACATTTTGAGAAATTGTCATTAAAATAAAGATTTCGGCTTGAACATTCATTATTTTCAGTAAAAACGCTATAGGGGCCTGACAGGTCGGTGTTACCAATAGTGTTAGTGAAAATCATTAACCCACAAAAAGGAGCAAATACTAGAATCTCTTGTTGTAGGAATACAATGATACCCAAAATGAAAACAACTTTTGGTCAGCTATCTACCAAAAAACCAAAGCCCTACCAAAAAATATTAAAACAGAGGAAGTGGTTTTTAAAAAAAAACTGTTAACAGCATGGTTTTAAAAGAGGGCAAACAATGTATTCAGAATTCATTAAAGATAATTATTTAATTCGTTAGAAATTTTATCTCATTATTTGATTTCAATCCATTT
>JAOPUG010000007.1:6318475-6330673 GCA_027564375.1 Micropterix facetella | reverse complement strand
ATGACATCCCGGGTAGATAAAACGACCGATGTCGTTAGAACTGCCCGGGTGGTGGGCGGGGTTTCTCCCCTCGCCTGGCACCGCGTAACATTGAAATGCTTATCCTTAAAAAAATATAGTGTGGCCACCTGATCTCGAGTGAGAGTTGCCGAGTAATGGCAGCCACGTATCCGCCATATTCCAGCCAGGAATGCCGCTTTAGAGGTAGAGGACCGCGCAAGCGACTTCAGACCGGAGTAATCTAATCGCATCTGGGGTGTGAGGAAAGCCCACTGGGTTTGAAAATTTCCAGTGCCTCGCGGTAAGGCGTCGGACTCTTACGGACCTAGGTGGAGCTTGGTACGTAGATTTGTATACGTACTAAGTCTCTGTGTTTCGCCTCGGGGTGATGAAACGATAAATTCGTTATCGTTAAAACGCTCCGGGGTGGATGGGTTCGCCCGTAGCAGGTGACACATCATATCTGTCTTCCTCTACCCTTTTCCTATGAACACTGATCATGTACAGGCCGTTTAGCCTCGCGTCTCCTATCGTTGACCAATTACACATCCGTAACGTACTAAATGAACGTTCAATGCTACATGTCGCTAGAATAGCTAAGCCAATCTTGATTGCCTCGCACACCGCTGGGTAAACGGCGTGACTTAAACAACCAAATCTGTGTATTCAAAAAGGGATTCATTTGAGGCCGCATCACTCGCTTCATCTGTCTTAAAAATGTCGTACCACTTGGTATCCTCGGCAATAAAATTCTGTAGGAAACCTCCATAACGGTTCTGTATATCTTCTGCCATGGCTAAAAATGTTTTCCATGCCTTCTGCCATGGCTTCTGCCATGGAGATCGGTCAAATTTTCATATTTTCTGGGTGGAACTGCATAAGCGAGAATGCTTTTTTGTGTGTAGGAGAAAATAGATGTCTCAGAGAAGAAATGAAGAAGTCTAAATATAGAATGAAAACAGACATTCTGAAGAATTATTCCACATTGTCAGATGGTTAATTTTATCTGTAGGTCTGCCTTGCCACCACTCGAGGACGTTTAAATTCAACACCCAATTCTTGCACTTATCGCGCGGCCGCGGGACAACCACCAAAGATGCGTTCCAGAGACGCATATTCAAATACCCACGCGATTTGAATTTGACATTAATTTAATTTACATGACATAAATGTCTAATTTTAGATACCTACCTACAATTATAAGGATGCACTCTTATACATTATATTTTATTAATTAATAGTATAATCTGTAGATGCAGATGCACCTCCCTGGAGGTAATCCTGCCGGCGCCCATGAGCAGCACAATGGTTTTGCCATCTCTAGTCCAGAAACTGCCGCGTGGGAAGGTTTTTTGAGCATTAAGTAAGGATTTTTTTTGGGAGTGTCAACTACTACGGGCGAACCCGTCCACCCCGGAGCGTTTTAACTATATTGATCGTTCTATCACCCCGAGGCGAAACGCAGAGACTTAAGAACGAAGACAAATCTACTTACCAAGCTCCACCTAAGCCCGTAAGAGACCAACTACTTATGGATAAGCATTAGAGGTATTTTTGTTTTAAACTTGTCACCTCTTACAACCAACCCTACCATGGACTATGGAGTATTTATATGCATATGTGCGGATAACATGCGTGTAAGTGTGTGTCTTGTTATTGCATTTGATCGACAGAATTTAAATGCAATTCCGTTAATTTTATCCCAATGGAAAATGGTGACCCAGCAAGGAATCGACCCCGGAACCTTTCAATGTAAGATCAGGCGATCTAACCGCTATGCTACTGGGCCACAAAGCAGAAGTCGCCAGTGTTGGGTTCGAAGCAGATGCCGCCTGGAAGGCTGATGTTAGACGAGCTTCATAATCTTTAATTTTAGCATGGAACTCCCGCTGGACGGTCGAGATCATCTGACCGAGTCCAGTGGTCAGGGTTTGTAGGTCAGGTTAGGATCTGTGTCAATAGTTAGTCAATTATTGGATTATCGCTGTGTTAGATTAAGTCTATCAAAGCATCGGAGAATATCAGCTGTTTCAGAACAGTAACTGTCAAACGGGGTTAAAACAAATGACACCATTTACGCACGCATAATCTTTACCACGATAATGAAAATTCTCATGCCACTCGGAAAATGTTTTTTTTTGGCATCGAGTCCATGGTTCATCTCACGTATAGTCATGACCTAAGTCCCAATTAAGACAAAAATCTAAATCAAAACGCTTTATTCAATGTAAATACAATTGCGTACACATACTGAACATCAAAAGACAATAATAATCAATCATTGTTAAGTTTTAAAAATGCGACGGTTCTATTAATTCCTCCACTGGAAAAAAACAGCCAAAGAAAACAAGTGACCACTTTTTTATTGCCAATATATAATTTTAATAAATATAACTTTATACAATTCAAAATATTTCAGATACATATTATACTTTCTGTTGTTGGAACAGTTTATAGACAAATAAATATTGAATAAAATTTAAGTTAATATTTTAACAATTAGTGCTTCCTATTAAACCAGTTGACGAAGAATATTTTAAGGTTAAGAATATTTTAAGGTAATAAGCTTAATTTCAGTTAAACATAGTTAATAATACCAATAATAGTTCGGGGCTTGCAATGTTATTACATCCTTTACATGCTTCAGATATCGGACTATATTTTGGATCGGTTTTGAAATCGTTTTTATATCGAATATCGAAAAAAGAGGGAGAGTTGTCCTTTTATACTTCATAGGTATTTTAAGTATTTTGTTCCTATTTGACTTTATTACTTGACTTTTAATTTTCCACTCCTAATTTTAGGTATTTATTTATTTTTAATTTACTTTGCATTTTTATGCCTTTGTTCATAAATTATTTAATGATTATTATAATTTTTCAATAGATATAACAATTGTAAATTCATGGACGAAAGGATACATGCCATTTCTATAAATACAGTATTGAGCAAGCATGTGCAAAATTAAATGTTTACCTTATAACAGGCCACGGCCTAGATAGGTGACATTGCTACATGACTATGCATTTATCTTCTGGTATTGACTCAATGTAAAAAAAAATGTTCGTAGTACCTAAGTTCTGAAATTGTAAACTCACGTAATATATTTGCATTACTAAAATAAATTTTAAAAAATAGGTGAAACAAATTTTTGAGTGTATGGAGTTTAGATGACCCAGGAATTCTCCCACCGTTTGTTCATTACACTTCAGGATGCAGAAAGTGTCGTCTTTGGAGGTTTTGATGACTAGTTCCTCAAAATATTGAATGTGTAAGTCGCTAACTATCGGCGATAAGGGACATTCCATTGCTACTTAGACGATTTGTTTAAAATAATCGCCGCTCCACAGAAGAAGCAGTATGTCAGATAATGTTGCAGCATATCATCGTAGCTACGACCAACAATAAGAATATAACCTTTGTGGAATAATATAAGCATTTGTACAAAGGCGGGCTTATCACACTAAGACAATCTCTGACAGCCAACCATAGCGTTAATTTAAAAGTTACTTGTAGTTCAGTGACGCTGAATTACTTAACTAAATATCCCTATGTAACTAGTAGTTCACTAATTTAAAAATTATACTAATTTAAATATTCGCAGCACTGGTATTAATATTGTATGATTTGTAAGGCAAATAAATACCTCTGAAAATTTAAATAAATATTTAATAAAATCGTATGACATAAAAAGTATAATTAAATTCTATTTGTTGTACTACTTTCCCAAGATGAATGAGTTGACAATAATTGTTACCTATTTACATATCTCCATTTGGGGGTTTTTTGAGGTTATCAGTCTTGAGACAGATATCGTTGAAAATAAACGTATTATTTAGATTTTGTCCATTTCCATAAGTTAGTTGGCCATATTTTAAATACATATAGGTTTTATGAATAAGTAACTAAGAGAAGGCTTTTCAAAGTATTAAGATGTTTTTTTCTTCATTTCAAGCAATGATTGCATATAATTATCTACTTAAAAAAGAGATTGAAAAAAAGACCTGTCAGAACACTTCCACACCTTCAATTGGCTGCGACAGGAAGATGCATGCATGCTTTTCAATTTAGCTCTTGCGAAGTCAACACGTAAATTTGGTATTAAATACTAGCGGCATCATTTTCAATAAATCGGTAAAACTAATGGATTATACTGATGATATTACTGATAGCTTATACTAATGACATATATGGCGCCCAAGATTTTCAATGAATTTCAAGAAAGCATCACACCATCAATGTGAAAGCAGCAAGTAAACGAATTAGTCCTCTACTCCTTGAATTTGGCAGATATGAGATTGAGGTGCTCATCGCCGCCATTCTTCATTAAACGATTCTTCATCGTTAACTTGACGATTTTATATTTTTATTTATTAATTTTATTTTTTACTTCTATTTTTTTATAATATTTCATATAATTTATTTTTGTATATATTATTTTATGTTAGTTATTTTTTGTACCTAATAATTTCTATTTTCTCTCACTTGCGTATGAAGTATTAGGCATTATTATGTGATTCAGTTATCTAGATTGAACACATTTTTTATATACATACTGCTTATTTATTAGAGCAATTATATACATATTTCTCCCCTTTTCTTGATTATATTACTTTGATAAGTGGGCGCACAATTCAAAATTCACAATTTAAAATTGACAAAGTCG
This sequence comes from Micropterix facetella, assembly GCA_027564375.1. Taxonomy (NCBI): domain Eukaryota; kingdom Metazoa; phylum Arthropoda; class Insecta; order Lepidoptera; family Micropterigidae; genus Micropterix; species Micropterix facetella. Next base: position 6,326,007 of record JAOPUG010000007.1, on the reverse strand, counting down.
AACCTACCTTGGTACGGGCTTCGTCCTAGTTAGGTAGACCTTGTATATAACCTTTTTTAGCTTTTCATTTCGAAAATAAATTTATTCTTATTCTTATATTGATATCTCCGCAAGCCATCAAGAATGCCTTTTTCAGCATTGGATAGAGCAGCAAAATGTATGGGTTTAAAGATAGGTCAGGAGAAAACCGTATATATATTCCATCTTCCACCCTGAACCCATGTTTCACGATTCCTTTAGAAATACTTTTGTTGTTAGCATTGTAAGGGAAATTAACCTCGAAATATCATAATAGATGGCTTATGTGCCTCTATTGAATGTACGGCCGACGACTGCGAATCACACGACTAGTTTACTCAGAATAGGTAAATTATTGTGACATAATTGTTAACGACAAATCACTGATTTGAAAGATTTGAAAGTGGTCTAATTGAGCATGTGTAGCTCGGGCCATATGACCATCTTGCACACCCGGTCGGCCCGACTCACGGCTCAGCTCCCGTCCGCAGCCTCCCCGAAGTGGGACTAATCCGGTTAAACCCGCTTTGCGGTCGGACCTGGGGTAATTTTTCAGGCGGCCCTTGGTGTATTGGTCGGTTTACCGGCCTTGCTCAACTGATGAATAATCGAGGGAGTCTAGTTGCGTAATGGTTCTTAAGGCGCGGGTGTAGGTGTCGACCTGACGTCGCCTACCCTTAGAAACGACCCGATGGCCACTCGAACTCGGGTCATATTCGCAGAGTAAAGTACGCCACGAGTCCGTGCTATTTCCGAGTGACGGCATGTCGCGTTGTCGCGTCAGGTAGAGGTTGCGAAAGCGACTTCGAGCCGGGAACCAAACTGCCCGATAGAGAAATACGTCTAAATTTGGGGCGAGGGCATGGGGGTACCCCGTGGGTTTGAAAATTCCCAGTTCCTCGTGGTAAGGAGACTTGCGGGCTGAGGCAACGCTGGATTATGGATAATTAATATCCAAATTCCTTACGCTCATCTCGGTGCGATATAGCGATACAATTCGTTAAAACGTTTCGGTGTGACGGGTTCGTCCGAGTAATGGTCTTAAATCCAAAGTTGATTTGAAAGACAGGATCGAGATTTGGGGTCTAATGGGGTTTGGGGTATAATGGGGTCGAACATCTGGAGTCCTAATGGCCAACTCTGTCTATCATAGGCCCGACTCACGGCTCAGCTCCCATCCGGCAGCCTTTCTGAAGAGGGACAAAACCGGTGAACCCGCAATGCATGGCGGCTGATATGGGGGAATACCTCAGGCGACCCTGGATGTCTGAGCACTGGTCGGCATGCTACCCTTTGCTTAGCAACCTTCCTGAAGAGGGGCCCTCCACTCTCGGATATATGCGATAATCGATTGATCTGATCTGAGTGTATCCCGGTAATGCGGCATATGCACTCGGTTAAAACTCTGGAGGGATGGTTGTCTGATGCTCTGGTCGATCTGCCGGCACTTGCTCAACTACGAATAGCTGGGGGAGTTTGGAAGCGTAATGCGGCTTAAGAAAGCGGGGGTGGTTAGATGCCTTAAGCTATCTATCCTTAGAAATGCACAGCGGGTTCACCGGGTCGGTCCCTCTTCGGGGAGGCTCCTGAATAGGAATTGCTTCGCGAGCTGGACCGACCAAAACACAGCGGTCATTATAGCCCAGACTACATGTAGCCATTATGAGCCCATATTAATCCATAGACATGGGCTCATAAGTGTATGCTTCTTAAGATAGCGGGGCTAATTAGGTACCTCTAATGCTTATCCATAAATATGATAGTGTGGGTTATCCGATCTCGGGTGAGAGTTACCGACCAAAAGCCGCCCCGTATCCGCTACATTCCAGTTAGGAATACCGCTTTAAAGGCAGAGGAGCGCGCAAGCGACCTCGGACCTGTGACCAGACGGGGGATCGGAGGAATCTGATCCGCATCTGGTAGTATGGCCGCGAGGAGGCCCACTGGGTTTAAAAAATCCCAGTGCCTCGCGGTTTGGTATCGGATTCATATGGGCCTAGGTGGAGATTGGTACGTAGATTTGTATACGTCCAAAGTCTCTGCGTTTCGCCTATGGGTGTTTGGGTTCGCCCGTAGCAGTTGACACTCCTCAATAACCTTAGAAATGATACCTTGGCCGCCCGATCTTGGGTGGTAAGCCGAGTAAAGAGCGCCTCGTATTCGTGACATATTCCAGTGAGGAATTGATACTTACTTTAGGTAGAAGACCATGCAAGTGACTTCCAGCCTATTACCAGACGAGAGTGAGGGCGCGAGGATGTCCCATTAGGTTCGACAATTTCCAGTGCCATGCGGTGAAGAGTTGGACTTTCCCGGGCAGTGACGTAGCTATATTTTAGATATGTATTGTCCGAGTTCTGTACGTTTCATAATGGGCGATAAGACGATAGATGCGTTTTCTATGTATACAATAATGGTTCAAACCGACTCACACGGGTACTGACGTCAATGATCCACTTATATAAACTGACCGCGGCGCCACTACAATTAGTACATCAATACAATAGTTCACCATAATGGAGTATCAAGTTCTCTAGTTCATCATCAGTCCATCTCTTCATTAGTTCAGAAGCAATAAATACTGAGCATAATCTAATTAGACAACAATATATAATCAGTTAATCAATATTCACCGCTGCGCACCGCCCCAAGAAAACAAATCAAGACAAGCTGGAACCCGAGTATAGCAGAGCAAGTATTTGACCATATGATACTCCCCAGTTCTACAGTATATCTTATGAATAGTTAAGAAATTCACATACCTTAGTTTAGTAGCGAAGCACCTCGGCTCAACAACACCAGTGAAGAGGTGGATTAAGTTTATTGGGCGCAAATAAGTGTTACTTCAATCTCAAATGAAAACCTGTTTGCGATATGAGAGGATGGAGGCAGCCCTCTACAAAACACTCATAAGACAAGCCTCAACTTACGAATCAGATACATTGTCCCTCAACAAAATGTTTAAAAATATATTAGATGCGTTTGAACGCCAAATACTCCCCAGGATATTCGGTGTGTGTGGAAAATACTAAAAAAAACAGAGGATTGTATATACTGTATAATAATGTGTAATTATGGGATTCCCGAAAATCGGAAGACTCCGGAAATAGTTAGTGCATGTGGAAAGGATGGAAAATGAACATCTTTTGAAATATATTCATCGTGGAAACGAGCAGCATATCGTGGAGTTGGACGACCAAAACTGCAATGACTTCATTCTAAGGTTAAAGGCTTGTAGTATCACTGCCACAACTGGATAACAAACCCTCAAGCAGGATGGAATTGAAAAGGATTCTTGACGAAGCCAATGCTCACAATAAGTTGTAGAGCTAATGATTATGATGATGAGGCCTTTTGTTGAGAATATGAATGAGAAGATGAATACCCACTACCTCGTTTTCGAAACAATTAAACACTATATAGTAACTTCATTTATTATTTATGATTCATACAAAGCAAACCTAAAATATGGTTATTTCAGCACCGTGGTTCAAATTTCAAATTGATACCATTTTCACTGCGTAAAAACGGCGTGTTTGGGCTGAATTTCAGATGTCTTTCGGTTGATTCTCTAGGAATTACTCGATTGTCGCGCAATATTGAAATTAGTCCAACCATCATTATCATTTTCGCGAATCGCGTACCTTAAACAAAAAATAATATGCTAGAGACCTTGAAAAAAATAAAAGGAAGGCACAACTACGAATTGCGGAGTCTCCTGTCAGCCATACTGCACTTTAAAGGCGGTATTACAATGGACATGGCTTCCATACCTTACCTCCAGCATTAAGTGATCTTAACATGCTGAATACGTAGTCTTCCACCCAAGCAGTTCGACGTCAAGGATGCTATATTAGAGATCATCTCAAAACGCGCCACACATCTAAATATCATCGATTATCTCAAGATAATCCATCATAACCTGAATCTTTGAACGAGACGCCAAACTGTACTTGGGTCCTGTTTATGGTGGAGCTTGGAGCGTGTGTTAGGGGTTGGCATTAATCACACATTTTCTCCTCCCACTAAACCCATCTCTTAAATTATATTACCAAGATAAATATGTCATACAAATTATATACCAGAGTCGGCATTGACAATCTACGCAGACAACAAACACCAGCTCAGAATATAATTATTTTCAGCTTTGCAAGGGGTCGAAGTCCATATTTTATATGCTCTTGGCAACGAAAATATCATCAGCGGCACTTATTTGGGTAGGAAAATAATATTGACTCTGCCGACGTTGTAGTATAAATACGCAGATGGAAGAGCGTACTTATTTTATTAAATTTGTACTTACTTGTGTATTTATGTAGGTATATTATGTATATATGTATATCCATAGGTAGAGTAAGGTCGGCAATTATGGACCACCTAAGCAGTTTTTGAAATAAAACTCAAGGTTATTACATAATATCAGTAACATGCATTTTAATCAGTAGAGTACTTATCTGGTTAACATAATTCAGTCATTTACTCATCCTCATAATACTTAACTTAGCTAAAAATTGGCAAATACTAATACAATCGAAAAAAAAATCTGTGACATGGTAGGTAAATATGGACCACATGGTCCATATTTGCCTACCAAAATCATTGAAGTACTTAGAAATATATTTAATGATCAGGCTAGCAGAATTCGCACATGAAGAAGTCTTTCTCTACCCCAGAGCATACTTCGTGAGCCCACATTTTACAAGAGATACACTGTACCCATTTTTCGCCCATACGATCATCAGAAAATAAACTTTTACAGTAAATGCACTTTGCATCTTCTTCGCGCCGTCTGTCAGGGCTTTCGTCTGAACTATCATCCAGACTCAAGTGATCATTCTCATTTTCTGAGCTGGATGAATCTTTAGCCCTTGGTGCCTTTTTAGGTGCAATGGACTTACCTTTTCCATGATTAAATTTAAGGTTTTTGCATCCTTTCTTATCCCGGGTTTCTTTTTTGTTATTGTCTTTCCCAGTGCTGCGTTTCCCGAAATTAGGATTCCGTAGATTAAGTTTTTTCATTCCTTTCTTCTTAATCGAGTCTTCCAAATCTTTTTTGTACGGTGAAGAAGAGATCTTTTGCGCTTTTCCAGCTTTCCTGCCTCGTTGGCTTTGTTTATTCACTTTGACGGGAACTGGTGAAATGTCAAACGGAGTTATAAACATTGTCTTCTCTTTAGTAGTAAAGTGTAGACTTTGTGGACGCGATATTGCCGATGATGGAAAATAAAAGAATTAACTAAAAATCTCTTTCTCTCTCTCACACTCACACATTGCTTATCCGCGTATCTGTCCGCATATGTGCAACTTGATAGCAAAACTATGAGTATTCTAAGTCTGTAACGGGCTAAGGTATACCTATATTATGATCAGTTTCTGCCGTGGAAAGGACAAATAATCGAAACAAGGAAACATATATTTCTACCAGTTAAAACAAAATTTCTGTTGTTCAAACGTTGCTGTTATCTATGTTGGATTGTGACGACGTCAGTTACCTGGATGTCAACGAGGCCACGTTAAATAAATTACAAAGACTACGGATTCCACGCATAAAATATGTTTTTCGCATCCGTAAATTTTAACACGTTTCCTGGTTTCATAATAATCTACAACGACTTTGAATTTGGAAGCGTAAAAATGTGCATGCTCTATAATTAATTTTCTAAACTTATCTTAAGGACATGTTCGTTATTTGGCAAGGTATTGTCATTCCCTGGTTTCAAGTCAGGAAAGGATATTGTCGCTACTATTGTATCAGTCCATGGTATAGTCTTTCTCCTTCTCAGTTTACGCAACATGATTATGGCAACAGCTCCCAAGTACAATAAAGAAAAAATCGACACACTCTACTTTTCCAGTATCTTCGAATAAACACTATATGTCCCTCTCCCACTAATTCTCTTTCCATCCCATAGTCCTCTCCTCGTCCCCTCCTTTGTTTGATCCATAATGTGTTTGATTTATTCATAAATATTTTATGAAATGTAGTACTCATTCGATTGAATGTCAAATTTAGGTACTTCTGCTATTCGGTCACATTTTTAGCTTAATATTCGATATTTGGCCGAATTGCCATTAAGCCCAATACTATTTTAAATAAACCACAATAATGTCAAGCACCTCGTCTTCGGTCACATTTTTAGCTGAATATTCGATAGTTGGCCGAATTACCATTAAACACAATACTTGATAAAATAAACAACAATCTCAGGCATTTCGGCTTTATGAACACATTTGTAGCTAAATATTCGATTTTGGCCGAATTACCATTAAACGCAATACTATATAAAATAAAGAACAATAATGTCAGGCACCTCGGTCATTCGGTTACATTTTAGCTGAATATTCGATAGAGGGGCGAATTATCATTAAACGCAATACTATTTAAAATAAACAAAAAGATCTCAGGCACCTCGGCTATTCGGTCACTTGTTTAGCTGAATACTCGATATTTGGCCGAACACTATTTAAAATAAACAACAACAATCTAAAGAACCTCGGCTATTCAGTCACATTTTTAGCTGAATATTCTATATTTGGCCTAATAACCATTACACGCAATACTATTTAAAATAAACGACAACAATCTCTGGCACCTGAAAGTAGGCACTGTTTGAAAGTGTTGTAGTATTGAAAAGTGTAAATTAGTACCGAAATGCTCGCTGATTAATAACATGACCCGCTACTGTATCTTTTGTCGATCGTAAAAAGCTTAGAAGAGAGGATGTCGATTTAGAAACACGGAAGCGCCAAAACAATACAGCGCATAACCGAAATAAAAGGTATAAAACATTGCATAATACTATAAAAGGTATAATAAGTCAAATAAATGTCTAGAACTCGATGTAATTAAAGTTTTATTAATATTCTTCTATATCTTATAATAAATATCAATAAAAGCGAGTATGTTCCATACTACACATGGAAACCGCGATTCTCCGTTTCTCTATAAATCCGCCATCAAGACCCACAGCATGATGCAGAGCTAAACCTAAACATGACCCAACGCCGGCAAATTCCCCCAGCCGTAATGTAAATTGTAAGAAGTAAAACCCCTAACTACCTTTTCTCCGTGATAAAATATGTGAACTGAGAGGTCTCAATGCAACCCTGATTTAGCTCTAAGATAACTACCTTTCTCAAATAGTAAAAAAACTGACATTTTGAAGTCAAATTTAAGTGACACCCGCGTGCATTTAAATAATAATAAAATATGAGGCTTATAGCAAATGTCTTCATCTTTAGTATATGAAGCGAAATTTCAATATTTTGATTTTTTTTTTAATAAAAATAAATAAAAGCTGAAGTCATCACCATTTTGTATTTTGCATTTTTCTTGGAATGTATAAGGGCAAACAACTTGAAACTATATTGGTAAGACGTACCAAGTAAATGGTTAAAATATGATGAAGCCATACTTTTCATTCTTTTCATTATTTCATTATAATCTTTAAAAAAAAAACAAAATAGATATTATTTGTCACGCGCGATTTCAGAAGAATGGTAACTCCGCGGAA
>JAOPUG010000007.1:6163297-6176292 GCA_027564375.1 Micropterix facetella | reverse complement strand
TCACTTTTAAATTTGATGGTTGATAATGGCGATATTATTTTTATTTATTGTTTGAGTTACCGAGGCGTAAAATAAGTTATTAGATTTATAAATTAAATTTGTAGTAATTTGATGGATCTACCTACGTAACAAAGTAATTGGTTTTTTTAATATTTTCAATTAAGACTTATTTTTAAGTTAGTATGAGAATTCAGGATGTTATCGACATCAAATATATCCATTATGATGTAATGTAAGTATGGTTTTCCATGTATCTGTAAAGCTTTATTTAATTTTCTCATTAAATAACTCGGTGTAACTCTATACTAACCGCCAAATTAGCATTTAGGATACTTTAACAGTAAAGTTTTTACACTCGTTTGTATTAAAAGTACAACAATAGTATACTAAATGCCACAGTTAGGGTTGTTTTGACAAAAAGTTTGTGCAATATTCTATTCGATTTTAAGATTCCATCCAATTCAATTCAATTTTATTTTTAAAAAATCATAACAGATTGTTGAAACGTATCCTATAAGTATACGTATATAATAATTACAAAGTTAGTACTAAATACATTGGGTAAAACCTAATAATAGACCAGGGAAAAAAAACAAATGAATAAAACAAGAAAAAAATTATTATTTGTTTAGTCATATTTAAATAGAACTCTCAATTTTGTTGCACATATAGGAATGAAATTTTAAACAAAACAGGTTTTCTCGAAGTGTACGTTTTGGCGATTAGATTTGGGAACCTCTTCGGAACAATGAAGATAAGAATACGGTAGCTGATACTCCTGATTATGAATTCCAAAAGCAGATTAATTCAATACTGTTGTGCTGATTACTCATTCATTACAGTTAGCCACTTAATATATTTACTTTGACATATACAATTACGTGACATATTAATGTTTAAATCTGATGAGAATATAAAATATTTGACCTCCAGAAATTGTCAGAATTTTATGACATCCGCCGGTACAATGGCTGAAATTGTGTTTCATTGTCAAAGCGATTGCTGGCAATAAAAAGGTCAGGAGTTTACGGATTGATAAAGGAAGTGATTAATAAAGCGATACTTGGCCACAGCTCACTTTTGCGGATGTCAGTTGAGTAATACTCGTATATAGGGGGCCACTTTCATTGATCCTCTTTTGCCTGCAGTGGTAGTAATATTTTTTTTTGAAAGACTTTTCTAATCATATTTCTCATATAAAGGTGTCTAAGTCTTTTAATATTAGAACAGTGCCGGAATAAAAACCGTTAAATACAGTTTATCAAATTTTTCAGTAGATACAAGAAACGGAATAACTTTTGAACTAATTAATCATCGTATATAGTTTATGTTGCTCAAAAGATTGTCAATAATTTCCAGATTCCAAAAATAAAATTGCCTATAATTGAAGCCACTAGAGTTAGCGTTTTCTGATTGGACCAACTCGTATTTATCGGTTTTTGATCAAATCAAATCGTATTTAGCGGTTTTTTATCAAACCGGCAAGTATTTTGTCTTCATTTCTTTATATGTATCAAAACAATCAAACATAGTTTAAAACCTTTATTTTATATAATGTACTAGCAATCTTGACATATTATTACTAATAACACGAATAGTAGCGATATACATCGGCAACTTTGGCCCGTCCGTGATTGGTAATCCCTGACTTAACCAGAATGGCTTTAAACCTATTCCAATAAGTTTATCTCGTCACGACGGTTCCAAAAATACTCATATACGCTATGCTTGCTCTACCTATCAGTCAGGTCCTCCTTCAGGCCAAGTAAACCAGGATATACCTGCAGCAGACAAACTTGAAAAATTATTACTAATAACAGGAAAAGTAGCGATATACATCGGCAACTTTGACCCGTCCCGTGATTGGTAATCCCTGGCTCAACAAAATGGCTTAAAATGTATTTCAACAAGTTTCTCTCGTCACCACGATTCCGAAAATACCCATATTCTCTATGCTTGCTCTACCTATTGGTCAGATCCTCTTCCAGGCCAAGTAAACCAAGATGCATCTGTAGCAGCATCTACGGGACGGATCGAATTTGCTACCACCTGGTTGGTACTTAGGGTCACACAGGGAGGCTGCATACCAAATTTGGCTAAGATCGGACAACGGAAAGACTTCGGACACACGAACAAACAAACAAACAACAAATCAGACTATATGGCCTATCCTACGTTATACTACGGACGGGCCAAAAAAACAATACATTTTTTAGTATTTATTCTGTCATCACTTCCCGCCTTTTCCTTATTTGTTCACCCGTTATGATGCGTTTCTGGAATGTAAGGTTCGAATTTCCTCATTCAAGTACGCCTTAAAATTCAGCAACCTGTTTGCAGTGAGCTTTTTGAAGGAATTCAGAGAGCACACTTGAGGACAATTGACCTAATCGACAGCAGAATCAATCTAGTTGACAGATTACGTCAAAACTACTCGGAAATTACACATGTATTGCTACCACCTTACAGCATTTTTCCTTTTTATATGGGTGGACTTTTTATTTGGACAATTTCCGGTATTTATTTGACAGAGCAGTATATTGCAAAGTTGTATGATCTAATTTAGCAAATGTCGGACCGGAGTAGTCAATGTGATGTGGTGCGAGTGAGAGACGAGCAAATCGTGCAATTTGAATTCTCTGGCTTATTGCAATGCGTTCAGAATACGTAATTACGTTATTCGCTTCATCGATTTCTGGTTATCTGGTTCGTACACGTGACGAGAATTGACATATTGGCGGCACAGTGTATGGCAATACCATTTACACTTTTGTAAATTTCGACGATTACATTTTGTGGCAATTTTTGAACCGCTGTAGTGAATTAATTGATGTTAGGCCACTGAAAAAAAAATATCGTAACTCACGATACATTTCTTAAGTAAATAGCTATTTAAGGTTTTTTAAAAAGAAATTGGAAAATTAAGAAAAAATAAATAAATCTGGGAGCTACAATAAATAAGTACAGGAAATTTTCATTTTCGAGTATTTTTTGAACCATCGCTCACACCAAACAGCAAGACCAAGAAGCTCAAAAAATAGTATAGCATTTTAAAAAACGTTATAAAGTATATGACTATCACAGAATTTGAAACAAACAGTTTTTCTTGATAATTTTTCTTAGAAAAAGTGCAAGTTTCATCCATATTCACTATTAAATATTACTTATTATTGCATGTTTTTTTTTGTTGGTATTTTTTACATAAACTATATACATTAAACTTGCAGTAGGTACCATCGATATTTTCTTTCAAAAAAAGTAACAGTTTATTTTTAAAATAATATTTACTACAGACCGTTTCTATAATGTGCCCAGCTTGTTCGGCGCATTTGTATGAGATGTTGTTATGAGATTTATATGAGAGTTGTATTAGATTTTTTATATACATCGTCGCCTTAAAGATGGCGTCTGCAGCAATGTTCGATTTAATCAGGTTTACCAGGTGTGTCGGAGAAACTAAATAGCATTGTCCAAAAAAAGGAATAGATATTCAAAGACCACAAGGGTGGATTAATTAAATTCACAAAATTATTCTTTCTAGAAAGACGATTTTAAAATTTAAAAAAAAACACAATATGTATCTAATAAGTAGTTTATTTTATTTCTCTTGTAATTACACACTTATAAAAGAACAGATTTATTATTAAACTAGACCTATTTAGTGAACTATCTTATAAATTAAACACAACAGATCCAGATCCTACAAACACATTCCAGATCCACGACCAGATTAATACATAAGCTTCTTCATCTCCCATGCAACAAAGAAAGGTTATATATTTTTTGCTTTGCATCTAGCTTTTTTGTTTGTCCGTTTATGTTAGCTCATAGGATTCTGTGCATTTTCCAACCCATGGGCTGCTATCAAAATCTCGAAATCGAAAAATAGTGTAATGTAATCGTTGGGGTCTTCAATTAATTACAGGAATTGCTGATGGAAATTTCGGACGATGGCTATATGGAAGATGTTTTGCAATGTACTGAATAATATATTATGAGTATAACCTCAACTGTAAATCGCCTTTTGCTTTTGTTTGTGTTTTCTTGCGCTCTTTTTTACTTTAGTCTGCGAATCTTCGCTGCAAATTTTTATATACACTTTAACACGACAGAAGCAATCTTCTCGCTAAGGTACCTATCGCCATCGCTTTACCAATACAGAATATAAGCAAGATCTTTTTTAAAATATAGGTACATTTGTTTTATTTAAAAACCAACTTTTTTTGGTTTATGTATTTGCTACTAATGTTCACATTCGGATATTCAATACTTTTTCTCAGTAACAAAGGCCTTAGTAAATAAAAGTAATAAACGATTGTTAACTTAGTTTTTCTTGTAGAATAATCTCCCATAGAAACAAAAAACTCATATCCATAAACATTTTTTTAAATGTTTCAAAAAATCTTGTCGGTAAAGGAGTCAAAATAGTATGCACTGCGATATATAATTAATTATCGGAAATACACGGATTGTCGTTGCTAGCGATGATAGCGACTGATAACGCGAATGCTGTAGGAATTCCGATATTTTTGAAATATTAAAATCGGATCATGTTTTTTTATTATTATTATTATAAACAATAAAGTTTACAGCAGAGGGGCTGTGATATTCGGTAAGCGTTATTATAAATCGTGCAGGGGAAACAAATTAAAATCCACAGCCATTGGCTCATCGCATAGCTAACTGAGCAAAAACGCCCGTATTTAGGGGATGGGTGATATTATAATAGGGATATTGCTTTTCCGCGAGCTGACTGGTATTACGTTTGATAATAGAAGCTTATGTATTAATCTGGTCGTGGATCTGAAATGTGTTTGTGGAATCTGGATATGTTGTGTTTAATGGATAAGATAGTTCACTAAATAGGTCTAGTGTTATAATAAATATGTATTTTATAAGTGTGGAATACAAGGGAAATAAAATAAAACTACCTATTAGCTACTTATTTCGTTTTTTTTTATTTTAAATTCGTCTATATTTTTCAAGGTACCTACCTTTCTTGAAGTGCCTACCTACCACCGCTTCCTTAGGTCGCATTCCTACCTACCCCCGCTTCCTTAGGTCGCATTGCGCTTCCAAACTCCTCCGGCTATTAGTTGTCAAGAAAGCGACCAGCACACCGAACCAGCCGTGGCAACCGGCCGTGTTGTCACTGACTGATTCTGAAGGAGTTTAGAAGTATACGCTTATTAAGACAGCGGGGGTAAGTAGGTACCTCTAATGCTTATCCATAGATATGACAGTGCGGGCCATCCGATCTCGGGTGAGAGTTGCCGAGCAAAGGCCGCCCCGTATCCGTTACATCCCAGTTAGGGATACCGCTTTAGAAGCAGAGGACCGCACAAGTGACCTCGGACCTGTGATCAGACGAGGGATCGGAGGAATCTGATCCACATCTGGGAGTATGGGCGCTAGGATGCCCGCTGGGTTTGAAAATTTCCAGTGCCTTGCGGTTTGGTGTAGGATTCGTACGGGCCTGGGTGGAGCTCGGTACGTAGATTTATATTGTCGACCAAGCTCGAAATTATAAATGACAGAAAGAAAACGAATAACTGATTTAGTTAGTAATCCAAATCAAACCGAGTTGTCCAAATTAGTCATTGTCAAAAAAAGCAATTACGTAGGCAACGAACGAATACTTCAGTGATCCAAGGGATTCTCTCAATAACTTATATCGCCACTTCGAATTATGATGAGACAATTGTCCTAGTCTTCCTATGACGTTGTCTGCATGGCATCATTCATCCCTTTGTGTCATTTATTATAGTACGAAACCCTTCGCAATAAACTGCGAACTGTGTCGGCGATTCTCGTTTCCGCGAGCGTTGCGGAATGTCGAAATTCCAATTATGCGCCGAGATGTGTATTGTTGGCCGTGCGAGGCGGTCGCGCGAGCCGCTGAGGCCTAAAACGTCTAGCCGAGGCGCAGTTAATCTCTCCTCACCACCATTCCATAATTTAAACTGTTGAATTGTGCGTCGTTTCTTCATCACTAATTGCACATTCAAAAAGCGCCACAATTGACCGCTCGCCGGAGTCCTTCGTATGCGCGCAGATATCATCTTCTTTCATTAGCTGTAGCGGAATGGAGTGACCTAATAGACGGGTTAAATTTAATAATTTAACTAGCCGTTAGAGCGCACCACGATATGTCGTGTAATATTATAGGTAACTGAGAATTATTATTATATCTTTTAAAACGATTCCGGTAATGTTTCACGAAGTTGAAACTGGCTGAAGATGAACTCATAGCGAGCTTTGTCGTTAGAGGAGCGATTATTAAAAAACAAATCGACTGAGTCGCCTTGGGATGCCTTGTGTCACCGATAATTATGGTCGAATATATAGAATATTTTGGGGAAGTAGCCATTAAAACCTCTGAAAATAAATATGAACATTTAAGGGCATTATTGCGCATTATAAACCATAGACGTCAGCGCCAAGTACATTTGTTTATCTATCTACTCAAGCATAAACGTTTCCCTTCAGTACCCTTCAGTTTCATGTCTAATGTCAAAAACGAGGGCAGAAAGGTTATACTAATAATATACCTATTACTAAAAATAAAGATATTACTAATAATATATCGAGATAACCAAGATATTGGTTAAGAAAACCAGGATATGTGTCTATAGGAAACGTAAAAAATGTTTGTTTCGAATTATGTTTATGTGTAATACAAAATTAAAACATCTAATTAATAATGAAATTAGCTATTTTTACAATATAACTTACACAGTGTCAGTAACAAATTTATGCAATTTGCTTACTTCAGGTAATCATAACCTGTAATTTGACATAAAATATTATGTAGTTTAAAAGGTACTAAAGTATGTTACTACCTAATTAAGTATGATGTCAAATTGAATTTAGGGTCTTTAAGATTTTATTCTTACAGAATAGGCTGTTTTCAGTCACGATCTCTTTCTCTCTCTAGTCCACCGAATGCTTAAAGGGCTGCACAATATAAACTCGAAAAACGTCACGTCATAGGATCGCAATTGTTGAAATATTACGAATTATATAACTTTAAATTATATATGAATAGGTAGATACAGTTCTAATTTCTACATTTGGATCTTATCGATCAACGTTACGTATTTCAACTCGATGAATGTTTTAAATTTATTGAGACCCTTTAGAGTGTACAATGCAGTTTTCCAATATAATTGAGCAATTTTTTTCGTGTTGAATTATAATTACAAACATATGAAATCTACAATATTTTTAACTCTTTTGAAGGGTTTGTTAACTTTCTGTCTTATACATTGGTACATGGATATGTTATTTTAAAAATTGTATCCTAAATAACATTAAACGGCTTAGAATCATTTTTATCGATATTACTAATAATATTTAGAAGATTATTATTAGATACAACATCATATGAAACTTTAAACCTTTAGCTAACTATTTTTAAAAAAATTATCTTGATATGTTGTTTTGTCGCTTCTACCAAATCCTATTATTCTATTACCCCATCCCCCTCTTAATCCATTTACATAAAATGACTAATTGACTAAAAGACGACTGCGCAAAACAAAATAGTGTATCTATCTAGATACTCCTGAATTACCCACGCGTAACGTCCTAAATACGCGTTTATAAGAGTCATAAGAAAATAGGAATATATTTTGCTTCGATATTGCCCGAGCGTCGAAGGTTTTCAGTGTTAAGTTGCGTTCACTGATTGGTTGACTAAGCCGAATATTTTACGACAAAATCTGTGAAAATACTTGATTTGTGTAGCTACATATTTCTCATCGTGAACTGCATTTCGCTTTGATCCGAGACCATTAGTGAATAGTGATACCTACATACTATGTACGGGAATGAGGTGTTATCATTATTTAACAGCGATATTGGGCTATTTGGCGGAATAATGAACACGACGAACCATCTCCAAATAGTCAAATCTAAAACTAGGCTTCCGTCACGTCACACACGGCCTCATTAAAGTTTAGAGCATAGATCGATTATTTATTGATATCTCTGCAATAGTGTTTGTTCCCCATTTGTATTCAGGTCCGTAAAAGCACAAGTGACCTGATAAGCTTTTGTCCGATGCCGCGCCGTCGGTCGATCAAAAAAAAAAGACGATCTCTCGCCTCTCTAAGGTGCGTTTTATTGTTCTGTGTCAGATACCGAATTATTGGATGGTCATAAATCAAAAGTGATGCGACTAAACATCGACAGAGAGCCTTCGGTTACCACGTTCAAGCCTATTTGCCGCGAAGTCAGGGAAGTCGAAACTTTTTCACATGTTTACTATTTCATTTATATCACACGGTGTAATGGTTAGGTTCTCTGAAGTGAAATTAAATCTAACCAAAGGTCAATTTTAATCATAAGAGTTCCCCAGCCGCGGGACGAAAATCAGAATTCAGCGCAGTTTAAAGCATGCTTTTTCGTGGAATTCAGTGACCTTGAGTTATAGCTGTGAACTTTATTTATTGCAATATTACTATTCAACATGCATCAGCACTAAATTCACTCGACACGAATAATATTGCTATTAAGGTAATTCCGGAATTGTGGTTTATTACAGTAAACCGATTATTTAATATACCCCAGATAAATAAATTATATCGCATGGCATTGGTTGCCAAGTATACACCGGCATTTCTTGAGATACATGGTCACTGAACGTTTATTTTGTCGTAGGATTTACCGATCACATTTTGTGTCAATTAAAATCATCTAATTCATGCCAGAAAAAAATCAGTAACTAATCTTTTGCGTCGATCTCCTTTGGCAGAAATTTCATCGACATTTCGTTTTTTTTAAATACCGACCCATTAATTCTTCAAAATATATACCAAACTAAATTGTTATTTTGCATGGTTATAATGATTTTTCAAGAATAGCATAGCATGTTGGTCAATCATCAAAAATCCAAATGCGACAATTTTCTTTATATGTGGAATCATTTATCTAAAAATAAGTTTTATCAATGAATATGATTTTTTCATGAAACAATACACCTGTTTCAAGCCGCTTGATCTGAAGCCCATTTATAAGCAACATTTATACACAAAAAGACATTCTATTTCCCTAGCAACGAGTTATTTAAAGAGTTTTGCGTTCTTTAATATACATACAACAACTATACAGTGCACTATATTTGCATTGTATAGTTTTCGCCAAGGGGATATGTTTGAGCAACCGCTTATGGGGAGAGGATAGTTTTTGTGCGTCATTTATTTATTTATTTATCTATTAATAAATTTGTTATTTTATTTTACAAAACAACTTATGGTTTAATATAAATCGTTGACTTGTTTACATTTACTACATTTTAATAAAATGTTAATCTCATTGGTTGGTATATACATCTATATAACAGTTACTAACCATATTACAAATTATAATATATTTGAAAACCTTTAATATTCAAAAATAGATTCAATGAATAATATCTAGATTAGTTTTCAAGCTATTTAGTGATATTTGAAATATGTCTACATCTGGGGCTGTCGACAACAGCGCGTTCAGGTGTCGGAGAGTTACCAACGTTATACGCCTGACCTTTGTGCGAAAGGACACAAGAATAGTTCTTGTGATCTAGGGCGAATATAGTTATTCGACATTAAGAAACAAATTTGGGCAAATATATACGGATTATCCACTCTATTAATCAATATATTATGAATGTGCACGATTGAGTGAATCTCTTTTTCAGGTGGAGAGAACTGTACCCAAACATACCGGGAATAAAATTGCTTGAAATTAAGACTGTATAATATTCGTCATCCCCAGCCCATCATCTCATAACTCTCATTTTCCGCCACTCGTCCCTTTATTTAGAATTTTTAAAAAGTCCATATGAAGAAACTAATCTTTACGCAAATTGCTAGCAATTCGCGCTAGGATTTCTGGTGTACATTAGTTTCTGAAGATTACCAATAAAGAGTGGACGTGTTTTAAACCTATAGTTAATAGATTTATCGGGTTAAAATAAACACTACAAAACAGTTTTCAATTTCTTTCGTTTTGCGTACACTTATACCAATTATTTCATGACAGCATGCCGACGAAATACGACCTGTGATTTTTATTACATGTAACTCACGTAAATGTGATATCATGTTTTATAGCTCTCATATTGACCGGTTTTAGCCATAGAAAAGTGACACTCGCCACCGCGACATTGAGAATAAATTCGTAAGTATACCGCGCCGAAATAAATTTTCCGGGTGTGAATTTGGCGGCTTTATGTAAGTTAAGCTAGGTACCTACTATACTACCATAATTAGCCGACGTACTTGTTGCGTTGCTAATGCGACTGAATTTAATAAAATTTGATTGTGTAGGTGCTTTTGAAGTAGGTCCTTTCAAGAGGATATTCCTTTCAAGCTGAAAGGAATATCCTCTGAGGCCAGTGTTAGTATTCATCCTATATATGGACTCTAGATTTACTGCATTCGCATAGTGCCTAGTTAGGATCTTGAATGTTTCGGTAATATCACATTTGACCCGTTTCGCGTTGAGTGAGGAAAGTCCGTGGATTTGTAGCCTTTCATTAT
The DNA here is from genome assembly GCA_027564375.1 of Micropterix facetella. Lineage (NCBI taxonomy): Eukaryota > Metazoa > Arthropoda > Insecta > Lepidoptera > Micropterigidae > Micropterix > Micropterix facetella. The sequence goes on along the minus strand of JAOPUG010000007.1, from coordinate 6,165,766 downwards.
TCCTTCTTTCCTTAGTTCAATCGTTTCATTTATATCGGCCCTAGCCTTTCTTAGCGCACTCGTTTCATTTGGACAGGCATACGGATTGCTCTGATGTGTACTTTCTAAAGTAGAGTGTATTGCAGAAATATTTTCAGAAATAATGGGCTCCAAATTTGGTAATGATATTCAACCAAAGGTCTCACACACATATATGTCTAGTACAATTCGGGATTTGCTTTGCGGGTTTTGTGGGACTTGCGGGACTTGCTTGCTTTACAGTGGATTGCTTTGCGGATGATATAGAATTGAGAGCTTGCTCTTTTTGCTAATGTCGTGATGTGGTATTCCCATTTGAGGTCTTCTGAAATTGTGATGCCCAAGTCCTTGTGGAGTTTTATTAAATGTGAAAAAATGATAGTCATGTTTTGTGAAAAATGGTAAAATCCTCTTAAAACTGAATGGATATTTTCTATAATCATTAAAGAAACTTGGTTATTAAATTTGGTTACACGCAACAACACTTTAATCATCTAAATATACTGGAAACAAGACCAAGTCCAATTTTTTGACAAATTGACCTAATGCGACCAAACACTTTAACAATCCTATTCTGTACAAAAAATGCTCAATTTCTGAAAATCAAGAAGACAAAACATCTCATTTTGTCTATTTCTATACATATTTATGGTGCTTCTGGAAAAGTGTCATAACCGCGGCATTGAAATATTTTTTGCACTTGATCGTATTTCTTTAAACAAGATGTATTGTGTCGTTGATGCTGTATTCAGAAACTGGATAAATCAGTTATTGGATATAGAAGACATAGACGTCTCTAAAGAAGACTAATGTTTTAGTTACGAAGACAACAAAACAGATCTACAAGAATGGCGGATGGGACGAACTATGTACTTCATGACGTACATACAACCTTTGCCCAAAAACAATTGTATTTCATCGCTCTATATATTTTTAATCATTTAGATGAGTCAATAAAAAATGTCCAAGGTGTACAACAATTTAAGGCAAATATAAAAAAATACCATGACGACGTAGGTTGTTTGAAAACTCAAATGGAATTGCTTAATAGAATAATCTGATATATTTATATACTCGTATGTGTATATAATGTATGCACTTATTCTTACATATTTTCGTATCTTTATAACGTGTATAACTAATTAATCGTACATAACTTCTTTAATTTCTTATATAACTATATTTTCTTTATCTATTTGTAATCCTATCACTTTAGTATTAATATGGTAGTTACAACAAAGTAGGCAGTTATTAATATTGTAGTCAATTATTACTAAAAAAACAAAGGCTGTGTATTTCGTGTGCCCAGATACAGGCTGTGGATGTGGACTGTGTTTAATGGATGGTGTTTATGTTTTCCTTATTGCTTATGTAACCAATAACAATATATATCCGTACGATCGCACTGGTAGTCTACCGAATGTAAGCAAATAAAATAAAAAAAGTTAATACTGACAATGAAAATGATGGCTGAAGAAGAATAATTAGAAGACAAATAGTTAAATTGATATTTACAATGGAAAATAAAATTATTTTGATATTATATTTCAGATTTTTTTTTCATTTAATTTACTTAGTCAAATTTTCTTGTTTTTTAAGGCAAATATAATATTTGTACGGTGTGTTGGCTCTCTGAAGAGCAGGTGTTTTCGCATCGCTGTATAGTTAACCGGCGCGTACAGTGGCAACATTTTCAAGTTTTTGTGGTAAGTACGCATTCCATTTGATGCTGTTATAGGCGTAGATATTGGTTGCAATACGCCTACAAAATTCAATTGTCTTGTTGTAGCCCATCATGCCTAAAATGACGTTACATGGATAGAGCGCGGGATAGAAACCGAATTATCGAAAGTATATACATATATCTCAAAAAAAAATGAATATGTCCCACCAACTGGGTGTATTTGGCCATATTTACATACCAGATGACCGAGATGTATTAGAAGATAATAAAATAATTACATTAATATTATTGAATTGTATACATGCACTTCAAAAAACCCAACATTTTGATTGCGCGATCACAATTTTTTAACATATGAGTGTGTTGCGTATTAAATATAGCTCCAAGACACAGTTTTAGATCCTTTACTTCGGAAGGTCTACTCATTGGAGTATTATACATTGCATAAGAGTGTCGAAATGAATTATTAGGCTACTACGAGCATAATGACTTCACCATTCCTTGCGTTACGAAAATATAGTTAAGCGTGTTTTAAAGGTTCTTCTAATTTTAAATACTTGTAGATAAATTAATCATAAATATTGCAAACTCTTCATTATGTTTATCAGCCGGAATAGTAATCTACCATCTTAATTTAAAAACTATATAGATTATCCATTCCGTTAGGTGGGTTTTTTCGGTATTCCTGCATAGCCATGTTTTTATTTGGGCCAGGGGTATGGGCATCAGGGGTTCCGGTCCATATACTGTTGTCCTTGATCCCCTTT
>JAOPUG010000007.1:6112224-6124518 GCA_027564375.1 Micropterix facetella | reverse complement strand
TGTTCTAATAAGGGATAGGTATCAAAGCTGACACAGTTTTTCCATTCCGTTTCCAGAATGAAAAGTTGACACAAAATTTCACCAAATGACTGCAATAAGAAAACAGTTATTAAAATACCTACTTATTTGCTCTTTTGACATGGTAATAATTGGCATTGTTCTTTAGAATATTAACTTAAAATTGCCATGTCAAAATTACTGAAAGCTGAATCTCAAAATTTTGAAATCTCGCTAAATTTTGAAATTTTGAAGTCTCTAAATAATATTTATATTGTATAGATATTCCATTCCGTGTACCGTCATTGTAGGGCCTCTATCGGATTCGTTTTCAACTGCTGCGACTCATATGACAGTATGACTGACGTTTCTAACAGCTTCGCTTTGACATCCAGAACGTGTGCTCCTGATACTGAAATGCCCTCGGCCCTTGAATGCACAATCAATCTATTCGCAAACCTCCATAAAATAAAATATAACTGAAAGACATCGCCTATAAACTTATAGTATCCTGATACGTACGTTTTTGCCATGTTGGCAGAGAGGCGGCAGCCGCAAACTTAATTGACTCGAAACAAAAAAACTGTAAGTCGTACAGGTCTGAAAATCAACTGGGCTCTGCGCATTAGCCATACCTATCGATTGGCGAAAGATTTTTGGAAATCGGATATAGTTTACTCAAGTTATCGTGCATACTAACATTTTTCCCGCACGATTTCAAGACTTGGCCACTCAGGTGGCCGAAGTAAAACAATTTTTTTTGTAAGATTGACAGTATCAAATAGGGTTTTGAATGGGACGTAACAGCAGACAAGATAATTTAAATCAGGGACGAAAATATCAAAAAGATAATCTGATAAGTACATATATAAATAAATTTAATTCGAACGGAAAGGTATACAACCGACAGCCATATATCACGAACAAAAGAAGAAGAAGAATATCCAAAAGACGTAATATCTCGGCGTGAAATATTAAATTCGGTTTTAAAGTATCTCTTTTAAAACTTTGGAGTTTAATAAAAGTAGCCGATGGTTGCACTTTTGTATTTAGTTTCATTGAAATTTACTAGGTGTTTCAAACGAACGACGGTATGAATATTACGATTGCCCTCAGTACATTGCGCAAGGGAAAATATGATTAATTTCGATTTCGCCCAATGCGCAAGTGTTATGACATTTTTAAAGCCGCAATATTGTGACAGATTCCAATTAATTCTGCTGAATATTGGAAAACTTTTTGCGCAAATTCTTGAAGTTTCACCTAGCATAGTAATAACTTACCTTCATAGACGCCATTTTTATATTTATGATCAATCGCCTTGATAAACACAGACGTTTGTTAATTGAATACATTACATGAAATTGACGGATTCAAGCAATTCTGTGACAGATTAAGTGTCACTTATATTGGAGAGTAATATTATGGAATATGGAAAAACTTAATTAAATACGGGCGGGATCGAATGTTGAAAATATCTTAATGAAAAAAAAAACTTTCTAAAATTTTTGGTTACTGCATCCAAGTGAAAATCACAATTATGTTGTTGTTTAATCGGTCCATAATCTCTTGGTATATTGTATGAAAACAAGAAATAAAGTATCTACAGTTGATCTATTAAAAGGAAGCCATGGTTATATGTGGCAACAAAAAAGCAGACAAACGTGCTAAAGCGATAGCAAAGGGAGCGTTATACGGCACTCAACCATGCTGTGGCGTACCAAATAGCCTGACAAACCTAATGCTCAAAAATCAAAGTTTAGAATAATCCTTTAACCACTGGAACAACACGGCTGGCTTGAATAATTTTAAAACGCTAATCAAAGTTTACGACCGTAAGACAGCCTACGATTCTTTAGCATAAAATTTATTTAATAGAAACAATTTTAGCATGCTGGTGAGGGCATTGTGGCCAGAACAGACCCATGTTCAATCTCAAGCTCCGGAATACTGAGTGTGCAGATACTGCCAAACTGCAAACGAAACTCCTCTGCACCTCGTGTGCGAATATGACCTACTGATGCATAAAACACACACCCACCTGGGTAGCTACTACCTCCAAACTGAAAACGTATAACAAACTAGCGCTAAAAGCGCCAAAGACGTGAAGCTTAGCGCGGAACCATTGTAGGTGGCGATCACAATAGACCAGAAATTGTCGCAGTGATACAAGGCTCAATAAATCTTGAAATAGCCCCAAAATAGAATTTAAAAAATGTGGTATTTCATTGGATGTCCTAAAAAATTAAAAGCTGTAAAGGGGCTATTTTTTCACTATTACGAACCGAGAATTTTTGATTATGCGTAATTTATGCAATAGTGAAAATATTTTTTTTTATTTGCAAAATTCGACTGACTCATTTTCAAAATATTTCTAAATAGTACCTATTACTTCTTTGGCTGTATTAATTTTCTATCGCTTATAATTATTTTTCTGTATAGATTTTTTGGTGGTTTTCTGTTTATTTTGCATTAATTTTTGTCATTTTCATTCAATGCAATTATTATGTTGTTAATAATCGATTATCCTCATAAATAGACATTATTAGATGTAATAATATTGTAGATTTATTTAAAACCATCATATTGATTCTGTTTTCTCAACAACTATTGAGAGGAATGTATAAATAGGTAATTTATATATGGTGTAATATTTATACTTATTAATAAGTTTCTGTTTAAATTCAGCTTATTTAACAATATCGATGGATAGATATTTTTATATTCTGATATTATAATTTTGATAGTAGGTATACAACTCGAAAACGCAGTAGATTTTACGATAAAATTTATAATTTATATCATTATCTAACGTACTACTCATTTACTGCAATAAATAATAATAATCGTAATATATTTGAAGCAAAATTAATAATAATAGGAAAAGCAGCGATATACATCGGCAACTTTGGACTGTCCCGTTATTCGTAACCGCTGACTTATCGAAAATGGATTAAAACCTATTCAATAAGTTTCTCTCGTCACCACGATTCCAAAAATCCCCCTACACGATATGCTACCTATCGGTTAGATCCTCTTCCAAGTAAACCAGGATACTGATGCAACATCACCGAAATGGCTTAAAACTTATTCAATTAAGTTTCTCTCATCACCATGATTCCAAAAATACCCATATACGCTATGTTTACTCTACTTATTAGTCAGATCCTCTTCCAGGCCTAGTAAACCAGGCTGCACCTGCAGCGGCCGCAGAAACACTCAAATAGGTTAAAACCAATTCCAACAAGTTTCTCTCATCATCACGATTCCAAAAATACCCATATACGCTATGCTTGCTCTACCTATTGGTCGGATCCTCGTCCAGGCCAAGTAAACCAGGATGCACCTGCAGCGGCTGCAGAAACACTCAAATAGGTTAAAACCTATTCCAACAAGTTTCTCTCATCATCACGATTCCAAAAATACCCATATACGCTATGCTTGCTTTACCTATTGGTCGGATCCTCGTCCATTCCTAGTAAACCAGGATGCACCTGCAGCAGGACCTGCGGGAATCGCATCGAATTTGCTGCCACTTGGTGGTGCTTACTGTCATCCAGAGAGGCTGAATACCAAATTTGGCGAAAATCAGTCCACAGGAAGTCTTCGGACATACGGACAAACAAACAAATGCACAAACGCATCGCATGCATCAGACTATATGGTCCGTCTTACTTAATACTACGGACGGGCCAAAAAGATATATTAATCACAACATAATATTACAATGTAGGTAAATAGTGACTGATCTCAAATTCGAAAACAGCTCTCGAAATAGGAATGACAATAATCACCAAACCCATCAGTTATCTGCCTGAACCATTGTGCCAATTCCTGCCAGGTCTTGCGTTGCAACCCCGTAATAAACAGGTTTTTGGGCTGTCAATGAGTATAACTCGCCCTGTCGGTATGCATTAACACATTCAACAGGTGCTTGTTAGTAATTATTATCGACTTGTGCATAACTGTAACTAATCTTCGAAAACCTAGTAATACCACATTTCATATGGTTTGTTTTTATGACGCACAGTTAACGCCTTAAGTTCGCTAGTGAGGTATAAAGTTATGACTAGAAATCATACTGCACTGGTGGAGAGCATACAGGTTATTCAAGTATCCACCTGTCGCGGTCAGTTCACACTGATTTCCACACACCGCGCCCACGCTCACTGCGACCCGTGACCCCATCGCTTCATCTAGGGACATATATTGGCATCAAGAACTATCGTACACACTCAATATACCTTGCCAAGGCTTTGATGTTAAGGGGCCGCTGTTGGCTAAATAAAACGGAATGATACGCCTAAGGAAACACCAGCGGGCCGCAATACAGCTAACGCCTATTATCGCGAAAATCCCATTCTTATGGCAAGCGAATCACCAGCGAGACGCAATAAACCGAAAGCTATTATTGCTTGCGCGTAGTTACCATTCTTCTGAAATCGCGCGTGACAAATAATACCTATTATGGTTTTTTAAAAGATTATAATGAAAAAATTAAAATAATGAAAAATATGGCTTCATCACAGTTTAACCATTTACTTGGTACGTATTACCAATATAGTTTCAAGTTGTTTGATCCTATATATTTCAAGTTGGTTTTTATTTATTTTCTTCAGATTTCTTTCTAGCAGCTTTCTTCTAACTTCATCTTTTATTTATTTTTATTTAGAAAAAATCAAAATATTGCAATTTTGCTTCACAGTACCTACTAAATACTACGATTTTTTCTACAATAATCATATTTTTATTATTGTTTAGACGCACGCGGGAGTCACTTATATTTGACTGAAAAATGTCAGTTTTTCACTGTTTGAGAGAGGTCACCTTAAAAATATGAGTAAAAGAAGACAGCTCCATCTTTCGACACATGGAGACAAAAACAGCCTCGATATCTTTACTCGCTCATGACTTGTTCCCGTAGCCGACATGATCATTCATATCGCAATATATTCCCAAACACAAAACCACAAATTTCCCGTTCAGTTTCTCTTATTCGTCTGCGATTGTATAGAATCAGTTGGGAATGGCATTACCATCGAAATCAATTGGAATATTCACGGACCACTATAAGAATATGTTAATAAAAAAATGATTTTTAGAAAGTATTTTTTTTTGCAATATTACTTAATAATTTGATGATTATGAATGTTTATTTTTTTTTCTAAATGAATATTGTGATTTTGAGTTATTTGATCTTGATTATTTTATTTTAATTTCAGTAAATTGTGGTACCAATAATATGTAGGTGTATCCTGAAAACCAGGTTAAGAGATGCCTCGAGGATACCCCTAATTTGCAGCGTTTGTAGTTTTATTAAATAGTATTTGCGTCGATTTTCAGTTTCAATTTGAATTTTTGTGTTTTATTTGGTGCAAATAAAATAAACAAATAAATAAATTAATAAAATAAACAATCTTTTGTTGTAGTGCCGTCTTTTATCGAAGGTTTACAATCATCTTCGCTATCTGCACTCTCGAAAAGACTGCACGAAACAGAGATTGGCGCAATTTGTCCAAAACCGTTGCCTTAGGTTTTTGAACCTGGATTTTCTTCTTCTGAAACATAGCAAATTAATCAAGATTTTAACATCAATCGATAGGTTTAGGCTCGAGAGATATCATAGTTATAGAAAAACTCTTCTGGAATCTGACTGATACTCGACAAGCCTACGTCAGGGCTGCATTCTGTCGCCACTTCTATTTAACAGGTATTCCAAAGCCGAGAGGCATTTGCAAATCGCAATCGAGTCCTCGTCAACAACCTCCTTTACGCCGATGATTCAATATTCCTGGCCAAGCAACTTCAACGATCTACCGCAAATTATTCAAAATCTAAATATCGCCGGTGAAAATTACAGTTTGTGTATCAAGTTTATGATAAATGTTCGCAGTGAATATCCGCAAAAGTGGATCATTCTTAACGGGAGCAAATATAAAGAGCAGAGAAATTTAAATACTTTGTAAGTTACGTCAATGAAAAATTGAACCACCGCCTGGAGGTCGATTGCACAATCGCGACAAGGCTTCTATAAACTGACCAAGCTGATATGTGTCAGAAACTTCAGCCTACAACCCGGTTTACACATTAACCATTGCTATATCTTCCACGTTCCTTTGTATGGCATCTAGTCATGGATTATAATACAGAACAAGTGTTAAAAGATAAACGCATTTGAAATATGGCTGTAGAGAAGAAGCTTGAAATATCATTGGTCGATCGAGTTTCAAGCAACACTTGCTTGTGAGACTTAAAACGAAAACCGTGCTAATGGTCATTATGAAGACCAGAAAATTCAAGTATATTGGAACCATAATGCAGAAAGAAAAGTTTGACCTACTGCAGCTTCAAAGCAAAATCCAAGGTATCCACTCCAAGGCCTGAAGAACAAAGATGCATGTCATGGCTTACCAATTTATGTGAATTGTAAGAGAAGAGTATACTATTCTTGTTCCGAGTAGCAGCGTGCAAGATATAAATAGCCTGAATGGTCGCAACCCCGTAGAAAAAGAAGTCTTCATTTACCCTGTCTTCAAGGACCATCTATCCTCCTTTGAATTATTACATAAATGCTAAATTATGTATTTTAAACTCCTCATTTACGAGTTTCCATTTTTTATGGCAGTGAGTGCTTCAGTCTATTTCCTCTTCTGATTTTCATAATTTTAACATTCGATACTCTGTTCGTAATCGAAATATGGAACGATCTTCTGTTAAATCCTCATATCGATGGCTTCCAGTCTCTTGTGATGATCCAGTCTTTCATTAGTCTTCTTTCGTATTCAAAAAATGCAATGTTAGATTGCGGCTGCAGAAAAATGTCAGCACCTTAAAGAAGTACTTCACCTTGAAAAAGTTTCTTCGTCTGCTCGTTTAGGTAGCTTCACGTATATTTATAATGTTTAAATTGTTTCAGAGGTAGGCAAAGTTGTTTAGAACAGCGCCAACTCTATTAGTATCTGCCAACAATAACTGACAAATAAATCATGGAGAATAGGCCTCACATAGGTACAGGTATTGATCGATAAAATAGACTTATTTGATCGACATAACTAACTATATAACATAAAGGCAACATCGAGAGGGCCGAGAATAATTAAATTATAAAGTATCTTGACTTGGCCAATGACGTTATGTACATGTGAGGAACTCATGTTGCTTCTATAACACCAATAACCGCGCTGCCCTTAAGAGTTTCATTAAATATCTCAGTAGGGTGGCAATCGATACGGGGCTCAAACAGGTAACGTGCAGCAGGCGATAATGCTAGCCACTACCAAAATTGTGAGAAGGTTTCTCTATTTGTAGATCCTGACCACCTAGGACTGGGTTGGGTTGATAATATAGATCCTGCCTAGGTGGTTGAATCTGGTTTAAATGACAAAGTGTGTATATGAAAAAAATGTTTTAAGACAATGGACTACTAGGTGTTTGCAATTATTCGTATACGCCGATTAGTAATTTTTCAAAATTATTAGGTATAATATGCCGAGATGTTTTATTTTTCCTGGATAGCAAATCATCGAACCTTTGTGAACACTATGACACGATAGGACAGACAAACTACTATCATCTACAAATCTAAGAAATCGTACGCGTCAACTTTTATCGTACATGTGGCAATGCACGTCGGGTCACTATTTCGAGGCGGGAAAAATGTGTCCGATCTTGTCACAGCTTCATAATTCATCGACGGTGGCTGGCTGGTCGTCTTCGCTGGCGGCCAGTACAACATTAATATTAACGCCCTCAAACAACAGGTGACACCGTTCTAATCGCGCCCATATTTCCGGCAATGTTCTTAATGCCGGGGTGTCACAGCGGTCAGTGACGTTTTGGTGTGTTTTTGTTATTTTATTTTATCGGCGTTAAGTACGATAATTTATTGGAGAGGGTTTCCGAGGGTATTTGTTTTTTTTTTGCATACATTGAGATCAATCAGGTGTTATCATCCTTATTATCAGTTCGACAACGTCATAACCTACTGCTGGCTAGGATGTCTTCAATCACACTATAAACTAATAAGAAAATTAATACATTTCACATTACGTACAGCTGTAGATATGTTGTATGTTTGAATGGTGGTTTTACGCAAAATCACCTTTTCCCGGGCGACTTTTTCTAATTGTAAGATTTTTCTGTCCTTCGTGAAGAGTTTTATTTTTCATGTCTGTTTTTCTCAATCCTTCATTATTATGTCGTAGCTTTCCGTCTTTCCTCAGTTGCTGATACACTCACATTAAATGATCCATTGAATATTCTGCTGAATGCTGATAACGGTTCTCAAGGGGAAGTTTACTGCTATTTATCCCGCTAGAGGGCGTAGTGGCGATTGGTCTCCGAATGTACTCTATAGTCTATGATTGTCAGGGGTTAGTATCCATACCATTCGCCACAAACATAGACTATAGAGGCCATTCGGGAACCAAACAGTTTTAATCATATGTCCCTATTAGTATAGCAACTTTTCTTCTCGCAGATGCTTTGTATATCATCGCCGCCACTGTGATTATAACGTATAGTCCGTTAATCCGTTTTTGGGCATACATTGTGGTTATTTCTCTAGGCACATACGTCTGATTTTTCAAGTATGATAAGCGAAACGTATGCGTATTTTGTTTTTCTAGTATTGGCATTATTACACGTATGTGAAATGTCACCGTTCGGCAGCCATGATGTTCATGGCAGTAGTTGAGGAATCAAAAGTTAAATGTTTTTTTTTGACCGCCTAGCCGTGTATAGGCAGTCATTCGCGTATAAGCAGACGTACGTGTATAAGCAGGCGTGGTTGAAGAATTGGACCGATTGCTTGTGTTACCACGTGTTGGCAAATGTTCATCTTGCGAAATTTCTTTCTTGTTCCACACAGGAGCAACGTTTAAATTCAGTGCACAAAATATATCTGTGACATTTCATATCTATCCTTTTCACAAACTGCGATTCATTCAAAAATATGTTTCACACAACATATCACACATGTACTCATACAATCACAATATATCACACAGGTACTTAATATAATATTATGTTTTCATAGAATTCACGACAATTTCATGTCAATGCCCATAAATTTAAAAAAAATTACGACTTATTTTCGCAATTTTTATTCAATTTGTTATTGCTGTAATTGCTATTGCAATAGTTTTCCATTTCTCAGTCATTTGAGCTGCCACTTGCAGTGTGACTTTGTGTATCTTCAGCGGCTACTTTGTGCATCATCCGATCCCTTTTCCTCCAGTTCATATTATTATTTTGCTTTCTTACAAAATTCCTTGTCTTCTTTTATCAATTTATAAGGTTCCATTTATAAGGTTCATTTTTATTGTTCTGTTAGATATTGTTACCGGAAAATATATTTGATAATTTATAGGTAAGTTATAGTTGAAAATAAATACGATGATTTAATTTGTTAATATTAAATATTTCAATTGCTTTTCTGAAGATCGGTTGGCAATGCATGCACTTGCGCAGCCTCTGGTTCTTTGGTTTTCACCTTCGATTGCCGCTGGTTCTACTGTGTCATTCGTCACGTGCCGCTACTACATTAGAACATCGCTAAAAATATCATTCGGCAATACTCTCTTAGGCTGACACTGTGGATGTTATAAGATCTTCTATGAAAACCCCAGCACGTGAACAAGTGCACTTCAGATCAAAACAAGCGATCGAAAAATTTGAGTGATTAGAAAAAAATATAGGAATATCAGAACGCTCTCGACAATCGAAACGAAACCAAAACGAAATTAGAAAGACAGATATATCTTAAATGGTAAAAATCCACAAACTTCGATAAGTATGTGCAATATCCAAAACGATACATAAAAGGGGTCGAAGAATTAGTTCATACCAACAAAAAATTTCATCAAATCTATTTTTTATTGATTTAATCTTTTTTGAACTTTAAAATTAATATACTTTTATTAAACATCATGGATAAGACAAAAATGGTATGGATACGAGTAAATTTTCACAAACATTTCTCAATTCATGATCATGGAATCACACCTCATTTGTTAATGAAATCAGTTTTGTTTTTGCTGAAGTCTTTCTTTATTATGCCCACAATTTTTTGATCAGATTTATCTCCGATTTTGCTCGGCCATCCTAATATAGTAATTTTATGACATTGAAATATAATATTCATTTCATTTTGAAATGTGACACGGTGCGAGGTCTTGCTGAAAAACACCATCCCTATTCGAAAACTGTTACTGGAACGTAAGAATAAGAAATCAATCCAAAATTTAAGCATATCGTTCATCATCCCTTGGATAAGTGTTCTTACGGGCTCCCTATACGGGCTCTTCTGGTGTGAAAGAAACTCAGAAGCGTTTCTCTCGTGGTACATCTTACTACACTTGTACGGTAACCATGCATTTAAAAGTGGCTTTCACCTGTGGACGCTACTATCATTCAGTCATCTAGTGTCCAGTTCTTATGTTCCTCAGCTCCTTAGAATATTGGCATTGATGGCTTTGTCAGAATTTGCTTTATCAAAAGCCGCCTGTCAACTAACTTCCAAGAGCCTGCGACGAACTGTGCACCTATCCACATGAACGTAAAACGATTAAAGTCTCTCTAAAGGTCATGAGTCTTCTGAGAATTCAGAACACTGCTTCCGGATATAACCTTATTGTATGTGCCGCTGTCTTTAGTTTTCGGCCACATTGACCTTTGCGTCGGTTGCAGTTGACCCAGTCTCCTTTTTCAAGGAAGTTATCCTAGATATACTGGATTTCCGATACCCACTCCATCGGTGATCTACTCTACAGACATTGTATACATCTGCAATGCAACAACCAGCACTCTTTTAGACTCCACAATATCAATGAAGACAATTGTAATACACTTAGTCGCACAATCACTTCTTTACATATACATACATTAACTGAATGTATATGATGCTCTATCTATACCAACATTATTCTCAACAACTAGGTATAAGTAATTTTATGACCTGCCGTATCTAGTTTTCTGCAAAGATGTGTGAAATTTTCGGTTATACTGAAGAAAAAACAAAGACGTAAGCTCCATAAATAACAAACTTCCCGACGAAAACAAGGACACGGTTCCGACCAGACGTCTCGATAATTTCAGGCATATAGCAGTAGTATACAAACTGCATCCCTCCAATTAAGGGACAACCTTGATTTAGCATTACTATTACGTCACGCAGTGAATAAGTGATATGCCTCTTGCCAATAATTTGAATGCTATGATGTCATTCATTACCCAATATTCTATCATCTTCAAAACCAGTGTATAGCACCATTGTGATAACTTATATTATTACGAGGCAATCCACCCGCTGCGATGTGTCCAGTATATAGTACCAGTTACCAGTACTGCAATACCGTGTCACGGCAAAAATCGTGAAATGATCCTCCAATATAAGTCTTTCCAAGGGCATTCACATTCATTGAACCAACCATCCAACTAAGATGACCATCATGGGATGATTTCAACAAGGATACTAAAACAACTATATAGCTCGGTTGAATCGATTTACATTATGCTGTAAATAAACGAGCTCACCATCTATAAACGTGCGACAAAATTACGCTCATACATAGAACGTCGTAATCTTTTCCTTGTTATGATTAATCTAACTGCCAGCTATCAGTTGTGTCTTATAGTGCGAGAAGCTAACAGTTGCATTTTGCCGTATTGGAAATACTCTCAATATACCATTCTTTCTGGACAACTGTCAAACGACTCATACATTTCACCGTGCAGTGATGACTTTAATAATAGTGTTTCGACGTGAGAATATGTCTGATGCAATTCATTGGTATTTCTGTCATAACTTAGAGATTATTTGTGTTATGTCTAATCGAAAATTTGACTATACGTGCCTTTTATAGATTTAACTTTGTAGTACATTTTTAATGGGGCAGGTTTTCAACGTTGCCACTGCTGGAAGTTTTTCTCTCAGAGTAATATCTGAAATCCGGGAAAAATACGCTACTCCCAAAGAATTTGCATAGTAATGTACAATATGTTCATCCCATCTATCTATATCGCGGTAATACCAGTTAATATTAGTAATTTAAATAATAACTCTTTATTGAAGAAACAAAGCAGAGGTGTCATGAGGCACTCGATAGGAGCGAAGCTCTTAACTAATCCCTCTATCAACTTAACCAACCCAACCCCCTGTCACCTCTCCTAACCTCCTTGCCTCCCTTCCTCACACACTAGTTTCGCTACTGTCCGCTAGAGAGCGTCAATAATTATAGGAGCAAAGCTCTTAACTAATCCCTCCCACTTAACCAACCCAACCCCCCGCGCTCCCCC
>JAOPUG010000007.1:5966678-5978224 GCA_027564375.1 Micropterix facetella | reverse complement strand
GAGAAAGAAAATCAATGGCCTCGTGCTAGACTAGAGCCGCTATATGAACTTCCTTCTCACAGGTACAAAATATGTCTATCCCTTTTTTGGTTTCAGTGCATTGATGTTCAATAAATGCAATACCTGTGACCTGAGCATGTAGTTGTTTGACAAGCTCAAGATGTTTGACTCGCAGTGTACATGTTCGTACCCATATATTGTATTACGCAGGTGCACCACTGTCGAAGCAAAAGGCAACGCAAGCGTATTGAATTCACACAAAAACTTTCAGAAATTGTTTTTGCTCTAAACACTTTTCTTGATGTTTCGTATCGTAGATAGACCACGAAAAAGTAAAAAAATCATGTCCATGTATCCGTTTATCTGTCTTTATCTCTATCTGAAAAATGCGCATTAAAAACTCAAAACAACTTTAAAAACTCATTCACCAAAGGGTTTCTTTGTCAATGAGAAGAGGTAATTGGGATTACTTAAAGGTATGTAATAATACAGATATAGATATATCGGCCAATTATCGTCATCGTCGCTCATGTCGACCTATATTTCGTACCTCCCTATAAGCATTTATTTTTAAAAAGCAAGCTCTGTTACAGGTTGGCTAGAGATGCGGGCTTAAAGAAGTGCAGCAGTGTCATGTATTTGTGTATCATCTTCTCGCTCAAGTATATACTAACTTATTCTCTTTTTATCACGCAGTTTCTTCGTATCATCGAACTTCGTCAGTTCGGTCTGTGATCTTTTTTGAGGATCCCAATACTCCAAGGACATTAGATCCTATTGACTACTGGCATAATGAGGCAAATAACCAAATTTGAAGACAAAAACTCACAAAATATTTATTGCGTCAAAATAACAGTTGCGTCAGAACCGCTATTCTCAACAGCAGCAGGCCCTATACAGAATGACTTGGGTAATCTTGACATGGATTTTCTGCACAAAAATCCTCCAAACCTCGATACATCTCCTTAACTGCAAGGTAGCGTATCCCCCATGTGGATTTGAATACTTTCAGTAAGGACATAAACAGGTTTTTCGCGTTAATTGCTCAAGAATGCTCGAGGAAGGAGCGAGTTGGGTCGAGCACGATGCACAAATATTTGACCTCGCTAGGGAAAGATACCGAAGATCCTCCAATCCTGACGACAGCGTTCCTAACGAGAGTAATGCCGTTAGTGTCCCATGGCGATCCTTTCGTCAAGTTATTTCCCACCTGCGTTATTGTATGCTATTTTGGGCAACTCTTATTAAGGATATATTCATTGTTCAAAAAAGATTCATACGCTCGATATTTGGGTCGGCGGCAGTCTTATCAGGAATACTTCCAAACGCATGACATATTAACTGTTTATGAGATATTTACAAGAGTTCTTCACGAATTCTACAACAGGAAAACAGCAATATCCTGTGAAAATATTCACTTATACGGCACGAGGACAAAGACACATTTTGTCCCCAGAAAATTTCACAAGGCTAGATTCATATAGGCCTAAATGTGTTTAATCAGCTTCCTGATCAGTTTACATTGTATATTATAATGGCATATATAACTAATATATATAGATATACATATTGGAGAGAGCCATAAAATCATACCTGGTAAAATTTATACCTTATGAGATGAATGACATTACGTTGTTTTTTTTTATGATTATTATCAATTATTATATATGTGTCGCTCAACTATTACATATTTCTGTTATAATTTGGTATAACTATTTTTTGGATTGATTTCATTTTTGCTTAAAATATTGATAATTTTGTTCTTCTATTTTATTACAATATTGCTTTATATGCAATTTTCCTTAATTTTCCAAGTCCTGGAGAAATTGTTATGACTCGTAATATTACTTTATTAAATTTTGTTATATATTCTTTTTGTATGTTATGTTATGTATTCCTATTTCCGCTGATTTTCATTTGAGAATATTAATTGTAATACTTCAATTGGTAATTTTCACACCTGGAGAGGGTTTTCACAAATAAACTTACTTATTTCTTCAGCTATACCTTAAACCGTCTGTTTGCCAAAAATAAATCTTCGACTTTCTTGCACATTTCTGGAGATGTTTCTGTCACGGCCCGCTAATGTGATGAGAAGCGTCTTTAAAATTGACTCTTGACGCCACTAATATAAATTGATGACTCCAAAATTTTATTTTTTAATATGATAATGCAGGATCCTTGGAAAATAACACCTTGCGTTCATTTATCTCTTTCAGCTCCTTACCTTCCTGTGTGAGAAATATAATCTCCGATCGCTGCTCCAAACCGAGCAATTCCTTAACAAATTCACACATTGGCCCTTCCGCCATAATGCCCCTTCAAATAACGGGTTGTTAAACTTTATGTTATCATGGATCACTTTAAGAAGGTCAGTAATTTCACGGACCACTTTCCAAAAGCGAAAGGAGACCCCTCTCTATGTAATTGCTTGTAACTCCATGTAACTCCATGTAATGTCCAAATAACCCCCCGGTGGGGGGGGGGGAGGATTATTTTTACGACTATACTGGTAGAAATTTGGGATATAATTAATTTAATGCTACTGTCTTTTTTATGAATTTTAGCTATGAATTAACAACGGCTAGTAAATATTGCAAAGGTACCCCTTATTCTTCTTTCAATTGTGTATGTTTATGGAGGTAATTATTATGGTATTTCGAGATACTTTTCAATAAGGATAATTACCGTGGAGGGGAAAGTGTTTACGATGTTTTTTCTTCTTCTGATTCCTTAAGTTTTCGAAAATTTAGTATTTTTAAAAGGATTCCAATCATTATCGTGCAACCGCAGTTCAACCGATCTAAAAATTGGCTCATGTACTGACAGCCGAAGCGAGAGCTCCTCCAGCGAGGGACAAGTTCATATGCCCACTTCTCCCACGCCACTTTCAATCGCCGACATCGCTAACCCTCTATCGCTATATACGCAACGAATTTCCAGGAGGGGGGCGAGCAGCGAGGCACGGTGCACTATACTACGCTGTGGCGCTTTTTGTGTCAGATCTGATCGCTTACTAATGTTGTAAAGGCAAAATGTCTAGCGGACCCCAGTGTAAGAACCCCCTGCTTTAAATGTTACAAGCACACTGACTTAAAACTGCGCCCGTTACTTTAAAACAAGAGTATAATATATCAAGCCACGGATCTTGAGCCCTCGCACACACACCAATGCACCTAAACCAAGTAGCCGGTGACCCAGCCCAGGTAGCTGGGTGTATAGCGGTTATAGTCTTTCACAAGAAATAATATTCTGACTCGTGCGGAGTTTTGGATATGTTTGGATTATATGTTTGAATGCATTTTTGAAGCTAGTGTGCGAGAAATCAAGAAATGTGGTGCATGTGTAGTAATATGCACGGACTTGTTTGAACACGCTCATTAGCGTACATAATGAGGTAGCCATATTATTGAACGATCTGATTCATCCAATTATTAGTTTAAAGTTAACCGATGGTCTTCCTTATTGTTTTGCTATAAAGTTTTACAAAAAGTTAATCAAAACTACACATTGAATTGTTCTATTAAGCTTGTAACCTGTTGTTGGTGTAATCGAAATGAAATTAATGAAGTAGTACGAATTATTTCTTGGCCATGACTACTAAATTAAACAACTTAATGGCCATTTATCGTACTTGATCGTAGACATAAATCAATATAACACTCACAATAAACATAACACTCGGAATAATATCGTTCTTATTCCGGTATAATTTTACGATCTCTCGGGGATTATAATCGATGGCTCTGCAGTTTTAGAGGACCTTCGTTCACGGACAAAAACAAGCTAATACTTTTCTTTATCGTCTGAATCAAATGTGATTATTGTAGCGAATTCGTAGAACTTCTACATAAAATAGATAGTCAGCAATTAAGTTTATTTTATCTACATAATACCTTCTCCATAGCGAGATTATACACATTACAAAGTTTCCCTTTTCAAAACATGCTGTCAAAGTTTCTACAAGTGCAGCCTTTGGGAAAAGTATACGAGGAAAACACTTCATACCTCGAGGGTTCAGTAGAATAATAGTTTTAGGATGCTGATAAGTCTGCAAAGGTATTGTAGTGCATCAGAACGATGGCTTTTATGCCAGCATTCGCAAACGAACCGCTTCTCTGATGCATCGCATGTGCGGTAGCGCCAACAGTGTCCTGAGGGCGATGGCTAAGGAGCTGGACTGTACGTTGCTAAAACACTGGTGTGCAACTGCATGTGCGACGGGAGGCCTAGCCATTAGTTACCTACCTATCTACTTTTAAAAACATTTTATGTTTTTTGCCCTTTTTTGTTATGTGTGTGCCTTGTACTAACTATATTTCGTAACCTAAAATTGTTACTAACATTATAATGATACCTTGCGCTCCGAAACAAATCATTCATTTATTCATTAATTCCTTCATAAAATAATAAAACCATAATAATTAAGTGCAATATTTATTTAGTCATTTGTACAAAACTCTGTATTAAATAAAAAATTGTCTTACAAAAGCTACTGACCTAACGTACAACAATGAAATGTATTTTTTGGTATAACGTCCAATTTATAATAATATGCGTGTATATCCAATTCGAAAAATATATTGACATGGCTACGAAAGACGAATATACTGACATAGTATCACATGTTGTAACTACGTGTTTGAACTTTGTTTAAACATTAATTAAGTATACTGGCCTTTAGTCTAAAAAAATACTAAAACTAAAAATGACGACACTATTAAAATAAATATTTATTTTATACATTCAATGGAATGTCTACGAAATAGTTATTGCGCTTTTTACATTCATGACACGACTTTGAACTTTCTTTAAAATAAGACTAAACAATATTTTTATAAGGCTAAAATTATGTATATATATATACAATTAAGTTTATACTTTCGTTGTTAAGTCTAACGGTGTGGATCGATGGATTTTGATTCTTTTAACTTCTCTCTCTTTCGACAGTTCTAATTCTTCGTCAGCATCGCTAGCCGATCCATGACTCCTCATATCGGTGCTCGCGATATCGTCATCTTCATTTTCGGGGTCGACGATGTCGCTTCCGACACCGCTCGGTGTTTGTCGTCGCTCGTCACTCGAGAAGCTTCCGGACTTCATCGAAAGGTCCATCGGATTCTCTTGTATTGGGGATTCGGATCCCTTCCTTCCAACGCTCAACCCTCTCGTAAAGTTCAGATTGGCGAGAGTGATTGGCACCGGTTTGATTGGCGATTCTATAGGCTTGGGAGAATGGTTCACTTCCCGGTCGATTTCTTCCGGTTCATTTTCTACGTGATTTGATTTGATACTGCTACTCGACGGTGATGATCGCTGCGATTTGAGGACTGCATCTAGGTAGAAGCGTTTCGTGAACGAGTCGACGTTTAGCTCGTTGTTATTGTTGTTGTTGTTATTGTTGTGTATGTATCTATTGTTGTTGTTCGTGGCAGCTTTTAATAGTCCTTGATGGTGCGGGTAGAGAGCTGGGTGGAAACCAGCGCCTGGGAATAGTAGGTGCTGGTGGGATGCGCTGAGAGCGTTGAACGCGGAAGGCGGTGGTAAGAAAGCTGACGTCGGCGGGAATCCCGGTATGGACCCTAAGTTGCCGAACGGTAAAGGCATGAACATGTCTTTCCCGCTTGCCATACTGGTGGGCACGTCTAATCCGGGCAACTTATGAGAGAACATAGACGGCTGGTGCCGCCTACTGTCATCTACGTTAATTGATGAATCGCTGTGATGACTGTCCGGAGAGCTGATCGACGGCGACGTCGACTTTTTGTAATCATCGAGACCGAGCAGCATGAGCTCCTCTTTAGAGCAAGGCGGTCTGCCGTGAAGACCAGGGAACAGATGCGGCGGGAAAGGCGGAGCTAGCATAGAGAGAGCTGGATGCGGAGGGGGAGTCTTATCTGAAGGTCTACCGCCGGCTTGCTGCGCCTGCTGCTGTTGCTCTTGCAGGAGACAGTGGATCTTGAACCAGTTAGAACGGCGGCCGTAGCGCGAGCCGCTCTTTGACATGCCCACTAATAGACACTTGCGGAGACGGCATGCCTTGCAAGCTGTTCTATTCTTTTTATTGATCACGCACTCGCCGTTATTCTTGCACTCGGATATTGAGCTCAGGTTGTTGTACGATCGGCCGAAGAATGACTGAAACAATAGAGAAAAAAATATTAAAGATCTTGATAAACTTCTATAGATTGGCCCGCTTCCTGGATAGTGAGTTGCCAGGTCGACAAAGATAAAGATAGAACATTTATGGCTTCTCTCGTCGCACCTTGCGTTAGCTCGCGAAATAGACGAATTTTGTGACGCCAGTGACATTTGTATGATGGAGACTCAATAAACAGGAAAAATTGTTAGCGGTCTATTAAAATTTAATTGTTAGTTTATTCATTATTAGGTTCAAATTAACCACTACATCAAAAAAATCAAACGACATTTTTTTTGTGCATAGACATTAAAGCCACATATCTTTTCCCTCGCCAGAAAAAAAAACTTTTCCATTGCAAGATTTTGAGATAGTTTTTGATCATTTCTGAAAATTTTTGGTTGAGGACAAAATGCGTTTTGCATTTTTGCATATACAATTAAATTTATTTCCACGTTATTACTCCGTCTTTCCCATCTCCGCGTATGTGTTTTTTTTAAAAAGTGGATAGTTAGATATCTAGGTATCTTACATACATACCATCTTGTAGTCTACATATTATGTGGAGTGAAAATGTAAAACACATTATGTCACATTTAAAAAAAAACTAATGATGCAGTTTTTTCAAGTAGCCCATTTGCTACAATATGTTAAACGTTGTGATAGGAAAACGGATTGGAAGATTCGATTTAAATATTGGTTGTATATGCAAAACGCATTGAACTTTGAACTTTCAAAACTCTTCTTATTTCATACAAAAATCTGAACTTGTAAAATGCATTTTATCCCATATAAAATCGGTAAGATATTTTATTGAATAATCAATATAGCTCACAACGCATATAACAGAATTGGTGCATAAAACAATTCTCCGTTGCCGTTAAAGATTAAATGTGTTAAATGGGAAAATTGAGATACTCAGTCACAGAGTGATTTAGCATACCTTTTTAAAACATTTTAAAAACCTCATAATCATACATAATTTTTATATTATTCCAATCATGTTACATATGAGTTTTTAGACTTCTAAATGAAAAACTGAGCTGAAAATCATGTACAACGTTTTTCCGATTTAGACGTTGGTTACTGAGAAAATATCATTTTTAATTCAACTTTATGATATTCAATATTTTTTTTTTGAGTAATGAAGGCACACATCAAAAAAGTTGGACATTAGTCTCAACTCTGTTTTCACATAGAATAATCTCTTCTAAACGGATGTATCATATTTGAAAAATCAAAGAAACATTTCGAAAAAATACAAGTTTTAGGAAACATTTTGGAAAAATGTCCGATTTCCCCGGACGCATTGTATATGTATCCACTAAAAATAGATCAAAATTATTATGGCGACGAATGCATACATCTAGAAAAATGCAGTCTTACTTGAAAACACCACATTTTCACAGACATCAAAAACTCAATATATAATAATTTTTGACATAAAAAAAAACAAAAAATAAATAAATAAGTTTCAGTGAAAAATATCAACCAAATTTATCTACGATTCCATACTGTACTCGTAAGTAAGAATATAATATTAATATTATTATATCAAAGTAAAGGGCAAATGACCCGTTCAAATGCGGCCGAGAGCGGCCTGATTCTCGGCTTACTGGGCGTATGCGAGATGCGCGCTGAGATTGATGATGTTGGCATCCGAGGGTGAACGCTTGTAAGTGAAATGCAAATATCACGTTTCTCACACGGCGAGAAGAGGGATTACGCGGTTCCCTGTCATACACTTTTATTTGTGGAGAGCAGTCGACGAGCAGCCCAGCGTGAGTTGGCGTTTGAGAAAACAATCATACAGTGCAAATACATTTTAACCTTAGGATGAATCATTATATAATCGTCGTCCCTGAAATATACACTATATTATATGAGCAAAAAATATATTATTTCCTGTTATAATGGTTGTAGTATAAATTGTACCACAGAAAGTATAGCATATGCTTTTAAATATTGAAATATCTATTTAAAAATATAGATATCTATATAAAAATACAAGTAGAAAAGACATTATTATAAATTCTTCTTCGACGTTTTATGAATTCATTACATTCTTTAGTCGAAAACAACGCATCGTCATTATACCGCTCTATCATTATGGACGACCCACGAGCACAATCTTTAAGTTTCTGCAAAAGTCGAAAATCTAGTGTGTCAACCACAGAATACAATGAAATTACAAAATATTAATTGAAGTATGTCACAAAATCTATTGAAATCTAAGCAGGAAACAGAAATTGCTGGCTTGACCTCGCACTTACTAAAAAAGTTAAAAATATTATCTATTTTATTGATGGTTGTAAGCTTTACTCCTTAAAATATCATTTGTTATTATTATTAAAATTTCCATTTCCTAAATTAAAAACTGTCCCGGATGTGTGAACATCGATGGACTAAAAAATTGAAAACATAGATAATCACTACATTTCGTACTCGTCAACTTATTACTCCTGTCACAATTTTCAGCAAAATGACCTGACATACGCACTAATTATTCAATTAATTAAACGTTATTAATGTTGCACGCGCGCCTGGAGAACTGGACTAGTTGGTGATTTATTGCCGACGGATTACGAGAGTCAATATTCCGTAATGATCACCCAGCACTCTCCAATCAGGGAAATATTGACTATCATTCGTTGAGCTTGAGCCAGTTTTGAGTCAGCATGAGTTATGCGGCTGTTTAATGTAAGCGCCTCCGATCTTTTGAGGCAATAACACCTATTCAGTAGTTGAGACGTTTGAGTGGTAGAAAGAGTGTTTTATTTAGATTATGTTGATTTCTTGAAGAGACGATTTGTTTAGTCCTTTATTTTCTAATCAATCCGTCCTTTGCAATTTTCGTATGTGCTCTCGGTCTTGTTATGATAGTTTCTGACAGCTAACATATTATTATGCTTATGCACTACTTAAGCATGACGACGAAACATTACTTGTAGCAAAAGGTTTTAACTTCGTATTCTTCTTTAAGTGCCTATCCATTTGGAGGCTGGCCGTTAGCTCTGCAATTTTTTGTCTATCCTGCGCCATCCGGAAAAGTTGCTCTGCGCTGATGATGCCAGTCCACTCTCTAACATTACGCAGCTATGATTTCTTCCACCTTCCCGGCCACCGCTTACCCTGTATTTTGCTCATCAATATAAGTTGAAGCAGCTGATATATGTTATGGCGTAACACGTGCCCCAGATATTCAATTTTGCGCTTTTTTGACGGTGTGCAACAATTTTCGGGTCGTTCCAGCACGCTGAAGTACCTTTTCATCGCTGACTTTCTGGGTCCAGCTTATACGAAGCATGCGACGATAACACCACATTTCAAAAGCTTTAAGGTGTCTTCCTTTATGGTCGACGATTCGCTGCCGTACATAACCACAGGCCAGATATAACAATTCAGGATCCGAGTTCTGAGTCTTAGGTTTATTTGCCGACAACATAACGCTTTTCTCATTTTCGTAAATGAGGTGCAGATGATTTCATATATAGTTTTCGATATAGTGACTTTGTATAATTTTCTCAAAGCTATGAATATATAATGTGCATTTTGTTATTTGATGCGATTTGTGGTATGTTTGATGATTTCACTGGTTTTAGGTAAAGCCAATTTCATTTCATTTATTCAAACAAACATAAGTAACCTAACATTACAGCGTGTATACTTAAAAGCAATGCCAATGCGTTACGTATTTACCCTAATAATATATTAAAGTAAATATTTACAAAAATTCGTTAAAAATACATTTTGAAATGTTCTAAAAACTAGCATTAATTGCCATATTTCACTATTTTTAACTAGAAAAGCAGTTGCTTCTTTCCACATAAAAGTGTTAAAAATACAAATTTCGGAAGGTATACTGTTCAATATTTTGATCATCCTGCTAATCGGTTTATCAATTATATTATTTGTACGGTGTGCTGGCTCTCGGAACAGGTGATTTCGCATCGTTGTATAATTAACCGACGCGTAGAGGGGCAAATTTTCAATTGTTTATGGTAAGTATAAATTCCCTTTGATGATGATATAGGCGTAGATAATGGTTGCAATATGTCTAAGAAATCCAAGTGTATTGTTTTTCGATCATTAATATAATTCCCATCATTACTAAAATGAAGCTAGATTGATGGAGCACAGGATAGAAAACAAATTGTCGAAAGTAAATCTATCTAAAAAAATCTCAGGATGTGCTCCATCTTCCCTGTTTAACCGTAAACACACCCTGTTTAACCGTATTTCCACACCAGATGACAGAATGGTATTCCAAGATACTTGGATACTTGAATACAATAAAATCATTACAATAATTTGCTTACCATATTTGAGATGATCTGGTTAATTTTCTATTCAACTAGATCAGATCAAATATGGCTATATCAGATCAAGTTGATCGTCATAAATTTATCAATATGTGACCTCTTTCAGCGTTCTCTTCAATATTATGTACGTTTAGCTCATTTCCACGTGAATCTTCGAGAGAATAGATATTGAACCTTGGTTAACCACAATATTCCAGAAAGGAAACAGCAAACAAAACAATGAAATTGACGTATTTATACACCATAAGGTGATGTGAAATTTTGTCATCATGAAAGACTACTTAGTATTAACTCATTAGCAGAATAAATGACTTATTGTTAACAAAATCTGCGCATCATCGATAATAATATTATGTATTATATTGTATGTAATATATAGTGTGTTATACATATTAAATATGATATTACATATGCGTAATATTAATCATACATAATATTTACAATATTCATGTGTAGGTACTAATTTTCATGCTTGCAATTTTTTTTTCCAAATCTAAAAATACTCGGATGAAAAGATTGTGATGAACAAAACGATTAAATTGAATCTACTGTCATAACTATATAACATATTTAGCAAAAGGGACATTATGATGTTTTAATTAAGTTGGATAAAATTTACTGAAGCTGGAGGTTGAATATATCGAAAAAAATAAGATGAATTCAATATTTACTGATATTGCCAGGTTTCCATGATGATGCCTCGTGAACTGCCTCAGAAAAAGCTTCATGACAAATCGTCGGAATAACAATAGATTATAATTAATTGTCTAATATGGTTTCGTCATAGATTTTTTGAATTTTTTGAATTTTTCGACTTCTGAGACTAAATGGTCTGCATTGTATACGAATATATTTAAATTGATTAATATTCTATTAAACTGTATGTTGACAATAATTTAACCACAAATGTCGCTATCAGGTTTTCTTTGGCGTTTCTTTATAGTGGCGCTCATAGAAATGGTCAGAAAGAAAATTTTATAAAATATTATAACGAACTATTATTGTCTTTGATATTCAGCACATGTACGTAATGTATTTCTTTTGAATAAAGTGTTTTTGGTTTTGATTTCGATTTTAATTTAATG
>JAOPUG010000007.1:5629707-5644654 GCA_027564375.1 Micropterix facetella | reverse complement strand
CCCAAAATAAAACAAATACAATTGAAGTTTGATATTATGAAAATGGTCCATGAACTGGAGATGACATGTTTGGATTATGTAGCACAATCTTCGCTTCTTCTAGTAGGATGTCAGCAACGTCAACACCATCACCTCCGCTGTTCATTTGTCGTACGTCTTCTCCCTCCAGAGAGATATCTGTCTCGCCTTTGTGGCGAGCGCCCTACTACGATCATCTGCACCTCAGGACGCCCACCAATCACTTTTTCGTGACACTCAACAATTTTCCTCAGTTTCGTACAAACCACAGTTTTCATCCTCACCTCAAAACACTAACCAATCATCTTCTGTCACTACAATCTCCCTCGCTTCTGTACACTAACATACTGGAGCTATCTTCTTCACAACCACGGAACACGGCCACAGAAGAATCTGTTATTGAGCAATGTATGCTGTCTCCAGAAGAAGACAATCAAGTTGTAGAGATAACATCTACGCCCACGAGTCAGCAAAGTGACGCTTATTATGGAGGTCAAGTTGTTACTGGGCTACTGAATGAATTTATAATTGTAAAAAAACGTAAATGACAAGAATAAGCATAAGAGATAAAAAAGCGTAAATTAAGCATAAATAAATAAAAAATAAAATATTTATTGTATTATTCACCTACCTCAAAGTTACCAGTAAATGCTCCTTTGCAGATATCGGTGTCCGAAACTGTGTCTTTTGTTTTTCTATATCATTTTCAATTAAACTGAGCAGAAAATTAAATTGATCTTCATTCATTCTCAAATACATTCTATAGCGTTTCTCATCCCTTAGTAAATCTGGATACAAGGTGTGAAATTCACCAAACTCGGCTCGTTTTTCATTAATGCCATGGACCTAAATACTCCTTTTGATTCATTTTTTTTGGCAACACAGCGCAGCCACCGCTAACTCAAAAAAATCGTCCTCACTGTCGCTGCTTGACATGTTCACCGGCCGACGATTCTATGAAATGACCGAGGCCAGATGTTCGAAGACACCGTCCGAACTATAGTCCGAAAAACCGTGCACATTCCTCCTCAGCCGCGGCTTACGGACGCGTCCGATAATTTGTTCCCAGCTTAAATGTGGATCCTCTCACGATTTTTCAGAGTTTGCATAACCAAAAGATCTGATGAGCAACTGAAAGAACATTTTAAGTTTGAGCTTGCACCATACCCTTTGGCATTATTTACAGAAGAAGGAATGAGGAAAGGGAAGAAATCAACCTTTTATGCTGCCTTTGAGACTGTCAGTACAAACATTTCATTAAAGCAATGTGATAACTTCATTGTGATCGACGGTGGGTATCTGCTGCGCAAAGTTATGTGGCATCCCAACACCTCCATCCAAGCAATTCTCACTGGATACACTTCTTTTGTTATCAACCAGTTCAGTTCTAATGTCTCCGTGGTTTTCGATGGGTACCCTGATAATGCAGCTCTGAAAAGCACTAAAAGTGCTGAGCGATCTCGCCGCTACCGATCATTGTCAGGGAGTATATTATTCGAGAGGCACACTATAGTCAAAGCACCCCAGGAGAAATTCCTGTCCAATGGAAGCAACAAGGGACACCTCATAAAGGCTAGCGTCCACTAGGCTCGCCGAGTCGAATCGAATCAAGTCGCAATAATTCGCCTGCTTATACATTGACTATGGAACCGCGTCGATTAGAGACAAGCCGAATCGACCGCGCGCATCGGTCGTCAGGCGAATTTCTTCAGCGACGCGTTTCGATTCGGCTCGGCGCGCCCCAGTCGACGCGGGGAGGCAGATCTATGCCGACGCGTTTATACGGTTTTGTCACAATTCTTGTTTAGTAAACTGTTAGAATGAACGAAGAATTGTTTATATCAGTGGTACAAAAATATTCTGAATTATATAATCACGAAGATCCCCGCTATCACGATGACCAACGTCGGTCGAATATATGGGAAGAAATAGCGGGTATTATGAATGAAACTCGTAAGTTATGCTTTAATTATTTATTAATTGAAACAAAGTAAATGTAACTTTTCGTGTACTAGGTTTGATGCTGAAATCCTCTCCTGACAACATTTGTTTGCCATGGTACAGAGCCTATATCAGATAAAAAATAATTTTTGAACTTCTCACGGATTCCGAATACGGCTTGTGATGCATTGCCTCCGAGTTGTGGTAAATCTACCAATCCGTCGTTTACATTTTCCCTCAAATCTTCTTCTGACCAATATGTCGCACTATTTCTCAAAAAGTTATGTAAACCACATGTTGCTGCTACTACAATGTTAACATGATCAGGAGTCAAAGACAATCGTCTTTCATATATTCTGAACCTTCTTGTGAGTATACCAAACGCATTTTCACTGACTCGTCGAGCCCTACTTAGACGATAGTTGAACACTTTCTTCCCCTCATCATTTATCGTTTGATTGCCTGGGTATGGTCTCATTAAATATCTTTGTAACGGAAAAGCCGCATCCCCAACAATCACATGGGGCATGGATTCCTCTGTACCTGGAAGGCATGCATCTGTAGGAATATGTAATTTGTTCTGAGTCAGGGATTTTCCTAAAGCAGAATTTGCGAATATGCAACCATCGGAATTCTTTCCCAGACCACCTATATCCAAAAGCGTAAATTTATAGTCAGCGTCAACTAATGCCAACAAAACTATAGAAAATGTTTTTTTATAACAATAGTACTTGGAACCACTATTGGGCGGGCATTCGATTACCACATGTTTTCCGTCCAAAGCACCGATACAGTTAGGGAAATTCCACTTTTGCCGAAATGTATTAGCCTTTTTTTTCCATTCTTGTTCCGTCGGAGGTGTGGGTTGCAATTTGTCCCATATCGTCGTGCAAGTCTCGTAAACGATAGCTCTAACAGTTTTTTCTCCCATTCTAAAGCTGAAAGCTAACGACCGGAAAGAATTGCCGGTAGCCAAAAACCTGAAACAATTTAAAAAATCATCGTAGTTTAATTTTGAAAAAAATATAATTTTCTTATAGCATTTTCTGAGATGTTTTTTGGGTTAAAAAATATAAATATTGTATTAAACTGTGCTAATTTATGTTTTCAAAGTACTGTTGTAGGTACATACTGTAAAGTTAAAATTGTAGGTAGATACTGTTGTTTGTGATACACATTATGTTTTTTTTTTCAGCAACAGCATGTAAAGATAAATGGAAAAAGATTCGTGAAAACTTTAGAAAAGCAACCAATCTTCGAAAAACCAAAAGCGGTCAAGCTGCGAAAAACTTTAAGCCAATTCGCTATTCCAAGGAGCTCAGTTTTCTTACACCATTCATACAAAGTGAACAAGAATCTCTGACAAATTTGCCCTTGATAACTAGTGATGATGAACAAAACTCACCGTCATCAACACCCGAATCGCCAGCAGCATCGGTCGTAACAACCGTGTCAACGAAGAGCGCCAACAAAAAGAAGAAAATTGAAGAGTCACCAACAAGTTCACAGTCCTTATTTCAATCTTACATAGAAAAAAAATACTCTCGTCAAGAAGAAGAAGACCCAATAGTGATTTTTTTCAAAAACCTTGGCCAAACTGTTAAACAATTTCCTCCTGATTTGCGATTACGTGTGAAAAGAGCAGTGTTCAATGTTGTCAGTGAAGCAGAAGAAGAATGCATTCAAAGAAATGATACAGTTGAAGAAAAAATCCCGAGTTCTTCTATTTCTCAAAGCAGAAATAAACATCCAGTTGAATGTCATGATGAATTTCAACCAACGTTCCCAAATACATCATCCCAGACCAACGTGCGATCTAGTCCTACTTCCCAATATATCGCTAGTGCACCAATGTTTTTACCCACCTCGCAAACGTCAACGCCGTTCCAAGTGGAGGAGTTCATTTCCTTCCCAAGAAAATAGGTATCGTTAATAAACAATAACTATTATACCAAATTGCCTAAAGTTCATATAGTAAATATTAGAAATATGCCTTATAACATAATTTAAAATATAGTGAATAAATATGATTACTTTCTATTGAGTTTTTTTTTTATTTACAAATCCATACTAATCTTATAAACATCGTCGTAATTGTTACTCAATCATGGCGATGAGGTTTTTCGAAGACCGTTAATGGATTTCCACATTAGCAAGCTTAAAAATCTTCCGGAAATTTCAGGGTCACATTACCTGCTCTTATAATTTCGTCGGATTAGGGTTACATTACCTGCGCTTATAATTTCGTCGGATTTAATTGTTCTTATCTGCTTAGGTATTTATTTGTCGAAAATTATTTACCTGAGGCAAACAGCGAGTCGTTCCTCAGGTTGAATTGGCCTCCTAAATCTTGTAGTTTGTTTCTGCAGCCCAAGTATGTCTAGTAACTCTTGAAAATTTTCATAAGTCAACCGAAAATATTGAAAAAATTTAATAGGGTCCTTTTTTAAATCGGGAAACAAATGATGAAACTCGCCGTAGATATTCCTTTTAAAGTTTATATCGTGTACCCAGTATTTTGGTGCTCGCCGCTTTATCTTTCTTGCATTCTCTTCTTCTTCATCCAAAAGAATTTGAAATAGAAACATTTCTTCATCCGAGCTGTCCATTGCACACGCACGAGCACGACCTACGGAACGACTTCAATGACTGACCCATTCGGCTCAATTCGTCTTAGATGAACGCACACGCATCGACTCGTTTCGGCGCGCTTCGATTCGGCGCGGCTCTAATGGACGCCAGCCTTTATGCTGCATTGGATAGTTTCCATTGAAAGACTCCCCATGTTATCGTGTTATATCGTGCCGACTGTGACGTAGCCAGTGGTTCACGACTTCTACGGAGTGTAGTGTACGGAGGGTGGTGGGTATGATTGGCACCAGACAAACTACAAAATTTTAATTGTGTAAATTTTAATTCAGACATATTGGGCTTATATAAATTACCTATAAAAGATAATTAATGTATTAAAATACATAAATTCAGAGCATGTCGTCATTAATAATTCCTTAAAATTATTTTTGATAAATATTCAGGAATCTGTTTCTTGAGAAACAGTCTATAATCACATGAGCATTGACAGGAATGATTCTACTAATAGCGTTTGTGTTAATACAGTAACTCATTCAGTTGAAATTATTTTATTCCTGTCATGGAACTATAACCACCATTACATGCGGAATTCTTATATTTGGAAAAATACCTCATCACAATATCTGATTGCAACTATTGCATATTTCAGCGGTTCAATTTCATTCCTCTCTACTTCTAGTATGGTGATATTATGTGACACTGTTTTATTGCAGGCTGCGCATAGTGTATCTGGAGTTTGCATGGCGTACAATCATTTTGAAGCATCAATATTTTGCCCCTGGCTAATGCGGATAAATGCGGCTTCTGTGAGGGTGGGGGTCCTATCCACACCTTTCGCTACGTGACTGTGTATGGCTTATTCACTAATCTAGCCTAATCCAGCCCTTCACTGCCCTTCACTAATCCAGTCTACTCTCTCGGAAATTCATGGTCCAGATAACCGCTGATTTAACACTAAAATAGGAAACTTGTAATTGGAATGAGAGCTATGGTTGTGAAGTTGCCATACCTAAAGATTTCTTTAGTTATTTATTTACATATGTATTTAAAGGAAAACGTACAACGTAGCTTTACACTCTTTTACAATATGATTAATAAAAATCTAGTTGCCAACATTTTACAATTTACTTGAGCAATTTTAATTACAGCTAAACTTTTTAATATTGAAGAAGGTAACTCATGGGAGGAGAAGGAATGGAAGGTGGATTGTCTGTATTTTGTTTTTATATATAGTTTATGATTTATGCTAAGTAATTGGTTGATGATGAATTGGAAAAAAATGAAATAGTAAATAATACTTAAATACATAAAAATTAAATAAAAATAATACATTTGTCCACATAGATTGTAATAAGTACATATTTAGAAAGTAAAGAAAATAATGAATAAAAAATTGTACATAGGATATATTGTGGAATAAAATAAAATAAATATGATATAATATAATAAAAGAAAAAAGAATAGAATAATATAAATTGTCAACTTAGTTGTCAAAGTAGGATGTTAGAAATACACTAAAAGGTTGAAATATGTGGTGGAAATCGAATTTTGATAGAAAAGTTAACTGACTTCATGTTAGTGAATTTTGGTGCGAGTAATTAACAGTTAACCAATGATATTGCAACCGGCCTTATGTTTGCCACTCACCTTCCCGCGGCTGAACGCCACCGATGCGTTATTATTATATTTCCTGCTATGGATGTGCGTTTGATAAATCATTGAGCAAGAGTCGTGGCCGTGCGACCATGCGGGCATTGGAATCATTGTAAACACACCACTCAGAGCTGCCTACATTAATCCGCGTATAAATTTGATTTATATGTATAATATCATTTCGCGCTACCGATGCACTCCGCTCTCGAGCGGACAGAGCGGATTTGTGGACCAACTGCAATCGCAATGCATATATTGATTTTACCTTGTTTTCTACGAAGTAACTTTTGCGAAAAGTCTGCGACGGGTAATCTTTTTGGTGATGTTATTTTTATCGGAATCTATAGGGGCAAACAACTTGTAACAATATTGGTAATATGTACCAAGTAAATGATTCTAATGTGACGATGCAATATTTTTTCATTATAATCTTTCAACAAACCAAAAATGTATTATTTGTCATGCGCGATTCAAAAGAATGATATCTTCGCGCAAGCAATAACAGTATTTCGGTGTATTGCGTCCCGCTGATGTTTCTCTTGCCGTAAAAATTGTATCTCCGCGTAAGCAATAATAAGCTTTTAGTGTATTGAGGCCCGCTATTGTTTCGCTTGGCGTATCATTCCACTTTATATAGCCAACAGCGGCTCCTTAATTACCTACGGTACAACTAATGATTGTTAAAATGCTTTAGGGGTCTAATGGGGTCGTGCAGATCGGGTCTCAATGGCCAACTTTGTTATCATGGTCGGCCCGACTCACGTCTCAACACTTATTCGGCAGACTCCACGAAGAGGGATGAAACCTGTGAACCCGCTGTGCATGGCGGCTGACCCTGGGGAAGCCCTCGGGCGACCCTGGATGTCTGAGGGTTGGTCGGTATGCTGACCTTTGCTTGAAAACCTTCCGTTAGTAGGGCCCTCTGTAGCCCGGTAATGCGGTGAATGACCTGAGCCCCCGATAATGCGGTGACTCGAAGTGAAAACTTCGGATGGATAGTTGCTCGATGCACTGGTCAGTGTGCTGGCCGTTTTCTCAATAACTAATAGCCGGAGTAGTTTGGAAGCACAATGCAACCTAAGGAAGCGGGTATAGGTAAGTACCTCAAGCTATCTATCCTTTCGATGGCCGCCCGATCTCGGGTGGCAAGCCTAGCAAAGGACGCCACGGATCCGTGATAATTACAGTTAGGAATTGGCGCTCCTTGAGGTAAAAGACCGCGCAAGTGACTTCGAATCTGAAACCAGATGGGGGATCGGAGAAATCTGATCGCACCTGGTAGTAAGGGCGCGATGGCTAGCCACTCTGTGCTTGAAAATTCTCAGTGCCTCGTGGGAATTTGCCGCGTTAGGAGTTAGTCTCTCACGGGCTGAGGTGGAGCTTGGTACGTAGATTGTATACACCGCGAGTCAAACATCTTGAGCTCTCGACCGCGGTCTCAAAAATGCTTACACATATTACACACAAGCTCGTCACAAACTGCATATGAGAAAGAAAATCAAATGGCCTCTTGCTAGACTAGAGCCGCTATATGTCCTTCCTTCTCACAGGTACAAAATATGTCTATCCCTTTTTTGGTTTCAGTGCATTGGTGTTCAATAAATGCAATACGTGTGACCTGAGCATGTAGTTGTAGAGTTTAAGATGTTTGAGCATGTAGTTGTAGAGCTCGCAGTGTACTTCCATTAAGTATCTGTGCTTCACTCCGGGGTGATACAGCGATATATTTCGTTGAAACGCTCCGGGGTGGGCAGGTTCGCCCGTGACAAGTGACAATCAAAGTTGGTAATATGCGTTATTGTTTGTTTTCCCCATGTTAATAAAATAAATTTCAGTTCATATCAGTCACTCGTTTAAATAACAACTCCCTGTTTTCGTTGACCTGATCCATGATTCTCGCGGTGTTCCAAGTGTTTTTTTGCAACAATAGCTCTTTTAAATGCTTTACTTTTAATTTTACATGTAGAGCATTATTCTATGAGTTGCGTGACAGTTTTTTTATGTAACCAGTGGTTTTATTTTAATGTTCTTATCAGTTAATTTCAGAAGACTGACATATGATCATACACGGCCGATGGCATAGGTGTTAGGCCGCCTGATTTTACATCGTATGGTTCCGCGTTCGATTCCCGGCTGGGTCACCATTGTTCGTTAGGATAAAATTAAAGGAATTGCAATTCCATTCTGTTGATTTAATGCAATAACAACATACACTTACACACATGTTACCAGCACACATACATATAAACATTTCATAATAGGGTTGATTGTAAGAGATTGTCGTAAGATACTAAACCCGCCCATGTGAAATTTCGTAATAAAGAGTACACAAAACAAACAAACGAATGATTAAATGACTGGGTTTCAATTTCGATTGATTACAATAATTTTGATTGAAAGATTTCGATTACAAAGACCATGTCAAGCGAGTCGAAGATCGAAAAATTAGACCAACGTCTCTAATTCACAAATTGTATTAGTCTAATAACATAATAAAAATATTTAGGTTAACATCTACATACTTACATAATGATAATTTGGTAATTATATTTTGAACTGTGTTTTCCTAAAATAAAATTTTAGGGGCTTAGAAAGGTGCAAGGTTTGCATTGTTACAGTACTTAAATGTGGTTTAATCAATCACGAAATCACAAAATTTCACATTTTGGCGTAAATATTTCATAACATATTTTTCCATATTTGACGCAACACATGCATTTATTATTCGATTTGGATTAATAAATTTATTTCTCGACTCTCTCACTGCTGTGTCCAAGCAAGTAGTTATATATTATTATTTTTTCTGGCCTCCCCACTATTAATTTATATAACTTCCTGTCGGGATATCTGGACCTGGTTCTAGCACCCAAGATGGTTATGTCTTTGATCGGGCACGCGCGCGGGAACGCAGAAATGAACCATTGTATTTGTCGTTATTTAAAAGTTATAACTACAAAGGTTGTTTGACACCGCTACAAAAATTGATCAAGTTAATCAGAATATCATCATAATTTGATCATTTCTATATGCTACCCAGAAATGACATAGAAAATGAAGAAATAACGTATTCTCAGAATCGTTGGATACCATTGCACTGTAGAGTTTGCATCCGATTTGGCGAAGTGCAGTCTGCGAGGACATCGCCGTCGCAAGGTCTGTCGCAAGGATAACTCACGTCGTCGTTGTGTAATCTCGATCGGAAATCAAACACCGGACCTGCGACGTCCGCTGGCGAGATCTGAACCCCGCCCGGCTTGTGCATTCGATGCTCTCGCCACCTCGCGGAACAAAAATAAACCGAGGTTTGCGTCTTTGCTAAATGCCTGCATATTGCTTGTGTACAGTTGTGTCGTTTGTCATCCTAAGGAGTTTACAGCTTATAGCCGTGGCGTCGTCGCTTAAGATCGCTATATTATCTAGATCAAAAAATTATATGAAAAATAAATATTTTATTAATTGAGATATTGAACCCTATGCAGTCTGCCAATTAATGGGAACCGGTGAATGCCTCTGCTGTAAAAATGTGTGAATGATTTGAATGCGTTTTCTTATGTAAATATCATATAATAATAAAGTAAGCACGTAATATCACAGAGTCAGTTCGTCAATACCAGGACTCAAAATCAGCATACCTAGTTAGGTATACGGATAAACGGTCTTACCATAGGATGTGGTCAATGTCTCCCAACTCAATAAATATTATTTATACGGTGTAAGCGTGTAAAAAATGTATTGTAGTTAATAAATGAATAAAAATAAATTGCTTCCCCTGAGTTATTTTTCTCCTTTAAAATATACCCTAATTCCTTTTTAAAAATTAGAAAGCTATTCGATCAAAGTCTGGAGAGCACGATAGGCGACGAAGGGTTTCAATTGCAAAACCTATAAATTTGCGGTTGTTTTGCTGTGAATTTTGCGGTCGTACGTTCTCGTTCAGAAGCAGGGACGACAGCGATTGGCCAGACTCGGTTATTTAATCGAGAGCTACTCCATCACTGCTTACAGTTCTTGACAGTACATATTTGCCTTGATTACCTATAGTACTAGACCGCAAGAAATTATAACTTGAGATTCTTCTTACCGATCTTGCGTTTTGGATATGTCCTGGGTTTAACCACTGTTATGAATGCTTGCAGTTTTTAAAAGATCGTTTTTCGTCGAAAGTATTTTTAGAGTTGTTTAAGTAAAGTATTGTAAGTTTATCTAACGATGGATTTAAATCGAGAAAATTTTCGGTGTATGATTTTTTACAATTATTTCTGGGTTTAAGTCAATAAGAAAGTTGCAAATCATTTCAATAAGCGTTTGGTGATGAAGCTCCATCTTTTTGTTCTGTGTACTTCTAGTATAATGAATTCATACGTGGAGGTATTCATCTCTAAGGCGAATCACGCGAAGTTCGGCCGGAGACAGCGGTAACAGAAACTAACATTGATGCTGTACGATAATTAATTCAATCGGATAAAAAAAATCGGGTATTTTTATTAATAAGTCGGGTATTTTTGTTTCCAATAATTAAGGATAAACTTCCTTGAGGTAGCGGCGGTGATAGGGTCCCATGAAACCATTGAGGAAAATCAATGGTTTCAAAGTACGAAAAGTGTATAAATTGTCATATATTTCATACGTTGAAAAATAGAAAATACAATACAAATATTATTAGTGTTTTACTTTATCAGAAACCAGACACTTTAAATATGGCCTAAACACTCCAATTACTACATATTGTTCTGTCATTTACCTATGTCGAAAGCTGTTGCTAGCTTAGCTGGTTTTAGCGAAGGGTTCGCTTCCATAATCGCATTGAGTTCATCATTACTACCAGGTCATCCACGCCACACCACAGTGAAGTTTTGAAATTCTGCCACATGCAAATTGGGACAATGGACCCGGCTCATGTGCATTCCCGTTAAAAGCTTCATTGTTAGCGGAAGAGTCTGGGCCCGGTGGCTAAAATATAATTTCGTTCGTAACTCTATTTGATCCTACAACAATATTAATAATATTTATTGTTCTTTAAGCCATCGTTGAGTGAACTAGGTTGTCATAATATTACTTTTAAAATAATTACTTCAAACATTTATAACAATATTTCTAAATACCGCTACAAAATCTGGCCTTGCAGAAAGAACCGCGTCGACGCCTCACATAAACAAAATGAATACAAGCTAAAGAGTACAAGAGAAGTAAAAAAATGTGTCGTGCGGGGTGCCCCGGGAAAAATATAAGGGCGTTATACCATTACAAATCTCCCAACTTTATCTGATCGGAAATTTGTCGTGACATTTATTTGATTCGTATTCGGCCCCTCCAGCCTCGCAACTTCTGCTATCAGGTATCGACAACATTTTAAGTATGTACCAGAGAGATCCCAATGTGATATATACAGGTCGCAAGTTAAATACAGGAGTCTAATTGTCTTTCTGTTGTCATTCTCTTTCTGGTGTCACTGGAGGTCTGTTTTTTTTTCTGGTGTCACTAGCGGCCATTTTGGAAAATAGCCGCTATGGCCGCCAGGGGGCAGTTAGCCGATGGTTGCACTTCCAAATATTTTCATATTACATCGGTCTATATCTGTGCCAAATTTTGTGCTTTTATCAAAAAGTGCACAATAGGTTAGCTAATCCTCAGTACCTACTATTATAACTTCATTCATATTAAAGCGGCTTGAATTCGTCGCATAAATTTACAGTATAATTATTTAGATAAGTATCTTTATTTAAAATATCATTATTTACACTTTATCAGTATTGAAAAGACAATGCCAGCGTCAGTATAGACGCTTCTACAAGCTGATGATACCAGCTGCTTCCTACTTTAATTTGTAGGAATTCTCCGCTGATAATGCCAGGGCGGATTTTTTGGTAGGAGGAGCCAGTCACTTTGTTTTGTCAGGTACTCAGGATGTCAGGACTTTTTTATTAGGTACCTATCTGATGTGCCGTAGATTGAGCGACTTGTCATATTCAGTATTATCATAGTATACATATTTGGTATTATTATGAATAACATTAGTGATTGTTGTAGTTTTCAGATATTACTTTTTGAATTTGATATCGGACAATTAATTAAATAAAAAAACAGTTTTATGCATATCAAACAGCCTGTTAATTAACAGTCTTGCATTCTTCTTTTCATATATTACTATAGAATAAATTCTAGAATACTTTATGTTTTATTATTAGAAAAAATATATTCACGTAATACTTACTTGAATAGGAATGTTGTCAACTACTGCTAACATCACGTATGCAAATATTGTTTTTCTTTTGGCAGCAGCAGAATGCACGAGTTTAAGATGGAAGATTTCACAACATGCGGGTATTTCGACCAAACTTAGCGCCCATATGACATCTTTAACATTATTTCTTTCTGAATAAGTGATGATAAGTATGCATCGTTTAATACGCTGGCTATACAAATCGCTTGCTTATTGAATAAAAATAATTTTCACACACTAAAAAATATTCATAATTTGATTTCGTTTCAATGACGTATGTACGTTGGTATGAACATTGTTTTACTGTTATTTGTATTAATACGGTTTACAGTATACTGTGATGTGATAGTAAAATATAACTCAAGTATATAACGTGATCTGACTTCGATAATTATATACCGAAATACATAAATCGGGAATATACATATAATGTACCACCCTTTTCAAAAATAATCCAACACTTAGTCGGCCAAAATACAATTTCGTACGAAATTGATTTTTTTTGTATCGCATATCGTACGAAATCGTCATTTCGTACGAAGTAGTACGAAATAAATTTACTCTGATGTCCTGCAAACTAGTCGCTTTGGTAACTACGAACTACTCGCAACATTACTGTAATCTTTTTTCATGGAAACGTCTTCCGTGGACAACTTTTCACTTTACGACTTTTTTTTACTCGGCTCACATTTAGAATACCTCAAGATCTATACGACGACGTAAGAATCAACTATGTAACCCCTTCCACTGCGGAGTAACGAGTGATTTTTTGGCTGGATGGAGTACATTTCGAGACCCCTAACCAACCCCCCCGCCCCTCTAGCTCGATAACGTAAGGACACAAACATGCAAGTCGAATAAAATATTTGCGGAAAACAATAGCGTTCCGTCGCTAACTGGCGGGACCTTAGTATGGGAGCAAGCAAACAATTAAGATAAAATATTTTGGACAAGAGCTAAAAAGAATGTATCAATGACTGAATATCCTGAACGATAAGAATATTGACATATTTTTAAGGCTCTTAAATATTACCATTTTAATTCTTGAACTTCGCCATGGGTGTGCATAGAAAATAGAGGCTTAAAATGAATGTCCGTTTGCTTTATTTCAGGTGGAAGTGTTTTATGATAGGAGATGTATTATCTAAGCTCGCGGACAGAATGTGGTCCCTTTATGCTTGAGGCGGTGGCGAACGCCGCGGGAACTCGCTTCAGCATTTGCGAATCCTACCTAATATTGGAATCTCAAAAGCTTTATGAATTATTCCATATTTTTATATTTTTTTTAGACAATCTAAATTTGTAAATTAAAGAACTAAATTTTAATATAATATGTGCAAGGAGTGAAACAACTAAGAAAAATTAGTTTATTTTGCAAGAACATGACTGAAATGCCGACCAACTAAGAAATTTTAGCTCTAGGGCTATTTCACGATCACGAAGTCGCGTCTTTAGTTAGACTGGAGTACGGAAGGGTGATATGTAATCGTGGTTATAAGAGACGGGTTGAGGAAAATGAACGCGTCTTAAGAATGGTCCTAAGAAAGGTGCAATACAAATTTAAAAGAAGAATTTCGCTCGAGGATTACGGTGCCAGAATGGCTTCAATCGGATATCATTGCACGTACAGGCCGCGCCAGAAATCTTGATCCCTCGCACAGTGGCTCATTTCACATGTATTGCATTTATTAAACATAAATTCACTAATACACCAAAGCACGAGTTTAGGTGTCGTACAGCAGCTACATTCTTTCATAGTACAATTTGATTTTCTGTCTCGTACGGAGTTTTTGATGAGCTTGTATTATATATATGAACGCATTTTTGAGCCGGCGTGCGAGGGTTCTAGATTGTTTACGCGGCCTTTAGTAACTAATCTGGCGGTGTAACCTCGTTGTTGACCCATATATTGAATTATCTCGAATTGCTATATATATCAAAAATGTAAAGTTTTGAAAAAATAATGAAAAGCACACCAATATTATACATCAGTTTTGTACAATATCCCATGACGTCGTTGGACTTGCCAACGACAGCTCGTCACCCATTGATCCTCCTCTCGTATGTAGGGTTTGTAATCGAGAAGCTCGCGGACAAGCAAAACTTTATGGGAATAACTCGATAGGTGACGCCGTGTGTGATAAGAGGAATTCCTCGCGAGGCTCTTTTGTGCTCGAAAGGGCGCTCAACGAATGTGTCGCAAGTTTGCCCCTTTTTTGTCCACAACTTAAATGTTTTCGATGGCCGTTATTTGCCCCGATCTTCGTTTGACCTCGTAAATATCTCAGGAGCTCTGGAATTCGCTGACGTAAATGTCAAATCGGATATTTATTGCAAGGTGAATAAAGCGACCAATCTGGCTTACTGTATTCAAATTTAGAACTAGCTGGTTGTTGCGCGCCTGAGGCGCCCGTCAAATAGATAGAATTTCGACCATTACAGCCCCCCCCCTTTCTCCCACCCACTCTTCCCCCTTACCCTCTTGCCCCTCCCCTTCATACCCCCTAGCGTCACTCCCGCCCC
>JAOPUG010000007.1:5273454-5283626 GCA_027564375.1 Micropterix facetella | reverse complement strand
CCCGAAACTGGTGAAATGTACAGATACTTGAAAATAATTAGTAACTTTTTATTTTATTATTAAGGTAGCTAGTAACGAAAATATAATACAATACTAGAATAACCATTAAGTGTTTTGCTGAAAACAGATGAATTTTATCTCTTCTGTGTTAAAAGTTATTGTGATTTTAGAGAAAGTTGTAAAGACATGCCCCGGTCTCCCCTAAATCTGGAAAGATCACATCTGATGAAATCTACATTACGTCCAGCACCTAGCCATATCCAAAGCCTAGAGAGTTTCCAGCTCGAACTGAAAAATTGCTTCGAATGCCTGGACGATTGCGTAGATGTAGACTAATACAACAACAGGTTCGTGAAAACTATCCAAACATTTGGGTCTAAGTTCTTTAAGGCCCATAGTACAAAAGAATAAAAAAGATCGCAGATCCTATGCTAAAACAATTGAGGAGACGCGAGATGGCTTTGCGGTCTCCGGAAGATATTTCCGAATACCGGCGGCTCAATAGACGGATCTCCAAATCTCTGACTCGCGACTTACGCCAATTTAATGCCGGTCGTATTAAAGAGGTCATTAAGCGGAGACCATGTCAGTCTGTCTCCAAGAGCAGAACTCGAAACCTAATAAACTGCAACGAGGCGTGAGACAGGGAGATGTTAGTTTCCCGAGACTGTTCACTTCTGCACTGGAAGATATCTTCAAGCTTCTGGACTGGAAAGGAATTTTCAGTCCACCACCAATATCAACGGCGAGCATATCGTTCACCTTCGATTTCCCGACCATATAGTGGCCATGGATGAGACTCTGAAAGTCCTTGGCACAAAGATCAATGACCTCAGCAGAGCCTCCCAACAAGTGGATTTAAAAATAAACATTGACTAGATGAAAATCATGTCGAACGCCCATATCGTACCCACTGCACTGAAGGTGGGAGACTCTACGCTCGAAGCTGTAGATGATTATATTTTATATACTTAGGACAAACAGTCCAATTAGGTAGATCAAACTTCGAGAAAGAGTTCAATCGTCGAGTCCAATTCGGCTGTCAGCGTTCGGGAGCTATGCAATATTTTGTCGTCACAAATCTGTGGTGTAAACCACCGTCTCTATTAACGTTCAAGGTTCTTCTTATTTCAACTGCTTCCTGGGTCATACAAGTTGCTTTTGTTCTTTGTAATCTGTTTTCAAGTGTGAAAACCCGACAGACCGTGTTTTCGGTAAGACCGAAAGAGCCACCTAGAAAGAATGAAACGTAAATATCTCCAAAAGAATAATACACTATTTTAACCCTCCACTTGAAACGTTTATGCCTGTGAGATCGGGTAGTGCGAAAAAGTTGAATAACTTTTTTACCCGCCGCCGAATTGAGTTGTGATTTTGTGTACTTTCTTCTTTGCGCGCCCCCGACCATTAGACCACTCCGCGCCGGCGACGCGGATTCATGTCTCGGAGTTTTGGCGCCAACCCGGTCCGTGAGACCAGGGCCACAAACTACG
This sequence comes from Micropterix facetella, assembly GCA_027564375.1. NCBI lineage: Eukaryota > Metazoa > Arthropoda > Insecta > Lepidoptera > Micropterigidae > Micropterix > Micropterix facetella. The sequence goes on along the minus strand of JAOPUG010000007.1, from coordinate 5,282,133 downwards.
TAAGTCAAATAGCCATAGTTTATTTTTGAATTTTCACTTTTTGATAAGTTTATGTTTTTCCATCATGATAGTATGATTATTGTGATAACTGTTACTCTGTAATCACTGCTGTTCACTACTGTAATCAATATTGTTACTCTGTAATCACTAAATTTTTGTATTTTTTTTTTCGATATTTCACTATAATACTTACGTATTTCTTTTCTAATGTATAAACCTTGTTTTAGCAGGTCTTACGAAGTTGAATGACGTCGTCTAGAAGTTCTTCTACAAGAGGTAGAGCTTCTCCTGGTAGGTACCTGATGAGAAGTTATCACAAAAAATTATCGGACAGTGAAGCTAGAAGTGATGGCGAAGCGGAAAATCCAACACCAGATCAAACACAAAATCCGGACAGCAAAGAGGATTTGAGCGATCGTGAATCATCAGGTACCAAAAACTCGTTTTATTTGAGAAAGGACAATTCTACAAAATGGAGTAAAGAACCTTATCGGCAACCTGGACGGACTAGAAGTTCCAATATTTTAACTCAGTTACCAAGACCTAAACGGGCTATCTCAAGTGAAAGGGATCCTCTTGGAATATGGAAACACTTCTTTGACGACATCATAATAGATATTATTGTCAAGTATACCAACGAATACATTGACACCGTCAAACATTATTATACCAGAGAAACATATGTCCGACATACTAATGTCAACGAGATACAATGCTTTATAGGTTTGATTCTATTACCCGGAGACAAAAAATTGAATTATCTAAATGTTGAAGAGTTATTTCGAACAGGTATGGTGGTTCCATAGAAATGTTTCGGCTTTTAATGTCTGCCCAAAGGTTTTGCTTTCTGCTGTGAGTTTTAAAATTTGATAACGGTACTACGAGGCAATAAAGAAAAGCATATGACAATATTTGCCATATCAGAGAAATATTTGAGAGATTTGTCCAAAATTGCAAGGATAGTTATACCTTATCTGCTTTTGTGAATATTGATGAAAAATTGGAAGCCTTTCGTGGAAGATGTTCATTTAGACAAGACATTCCAAACAAACTGTATCTTATGGTATCAAGATTCAAGCTCTCTGTGATGCTAAAATGTTTTATACATTTATTACGGAAATTTATCCCGGAAAACAGCCAAATGAAGGCCCATATAATATTTACAATTCTGGCTTAGCTATTGTTCAAAGATTATGCGAGCCTATTTACAATACTGGTCGCTACGTCACAACTGACAATTGATACACCAGTGTATCCTTAGCTGAATCATTGCTCCAGAAAGGTCTAACAACAATTGGAACAATCAACAAGAACAAGAAGGAAATAACTCCTGACTTCAATGTATTGCAGGGTCGAAATGTAAAGCAAAGTATGGTTGGTTTTTGCGCCAACATGGTTTTGGTTTCACACGACCCAAAGGCAAGAATGAATGTTCTCCTGATAAGCACTATTCATAATGATGCTACTATCGATGAGGAACTCAAAAACCCGATATAAATTTGAGCTACAATGAGACCAAGGGCGGGGTCGATGTTGTCGATCGTTTATGCGCGAATTACAGTTGTGCCGAGCAACAAGCCGCTGGCCTAGGTATGGCTATCTTTTACACCATATTCAATGTCAGTCCTATATACAGTCAGGTGATACAAACGGCTAATCAATCAAACTCAAAACTTCTACGCAGTCACTTCATTGAGAATTTGGCTATGAAATTAATTAAATTTCATATCAGAGAACGGCAGGTTCAGTTGAACTTGCCTCGATTAATGAGACAAAGACTTTAGCGCAAGACAAAAGACACTAGAGCATATAGTGCCAATATGCTCTAGCTACTTGGCTCGTGAATATGAGTAATTTTCAAGGAGTATTTTTTGTTTTTTCGGTTGGAAGGATAAACCTTTTTTTGTTAGTTTTTTTGTAATTTATAGTGTCATACGACTGTAAAATGTTGATTTAACCATAAAAATATGATTGTTACAAGTTTTGATATTTTAAAATAAGCACTAGGAAAAACTTGGTAATTTCTAGTGTTCTAAGTACATAAGTGTAAAAATGAATAAACGAAATGTGTAATATGATATGTCTTTGTTTTATTGTTAAAAAACATGTATTTTTTAATATTTGACCAAGTAAAAGTAGAATGGAGTATTGCTTATTAGAAAAATCTTAGGTTGAAAAACCGAGGTCACAAAAGATGTAAGTCAAATTCACGTCACAAGTGGCGGGTTAAACAAGTATGGACAACAGAGATTTTGGAGGAGTGATTGGTTTTTATATGATTTTAGGACGATGGCAAAAAAAAATATAAATTAAGAACGGCCTACCTTTCAAAATAACTCCCTCGCAAGTGGTAACATATGGAAAAACAAAGGAAAATCATGTGAATATTTTCTTTTTCTAAATTTATATTTAGGCGAATGTTGAAATGTTATGTATAAAAAGGTGGAGGTGTTATGTAAAAAAGGGTTGCAAAGATGCTCAATGTTTTAGCGACGCGAGGAATACTTAACAAAGACAATGAAGTGCATATGAGGAAGAAAGTGGGCATGGAAAAACTTCTACGTTTATGTTTACAGAATTAGAAGTGAAATTTATTTATGATGATGTTTATTTATAAATACCAGATGGGATTACGAGGACACGGGTTCGTTTCTTTATTTTCTTATGCTGTTTTGTGTGTTTCAAGCTAGGCAGGGGGAAAACCCCAGGGTTTGTCAAACTTTGGCCCATATGATTACATTCTTATATCTCGTTATTTTTGTCTAAACGGATGGATTTACCCCAGGTGACATGTACCTCATTTAACGCGTTTGATCATGGACAACAACGTTTATTTTTGCTATTTCTACCATTAATTCTGACTTTCGTATTTTTTGTCAAAACTGATGGATTGACCCCAGGCGACCATTTATTCCGTTTTAAGCTCTAAAAAGACAAAAATCCCTAAATTACTGACTTCTCATCATTTTTGTCTAAACAGATAGATTGACCTAAGTCGATATGTACCTCATTTTACGCGTCTCATCATGGCCAACAACTTTTCTTTTTGCAATTTCCACCGTTTATCCCGTTTTAAGCACTAAAAATGCAAAAAACTGATTTTATGGGGATATTTTTATGGCAATTACCCCAACCATAGATCGTACAGACCTCAAAATCAACTGAGCTCTGCGCAATGGCCATAACTATCGATTGGTGAAATATTTTTTTAGAAGAGATGTAGTGTACTCGAGTTATCGTATATAGAAACACCCAAACATCCACACATCCAGAAAGTCACATATTTTTTGTTTAGATGAACTCTAGGATAGGTGGAACGTCGAGAAAAGTCTTTTTTAACGATTTAATTTCGTTATATTTTTCTCATGATTTCTCTAGACTTCGTCCCACTATTGGGTGTGTCGAAGTAATATTTATATCTGTTTAAATATGGGTTGTAGTTTTTTTTCACTTTTATCCTAGCTTAGTTGTATCGATTTGTGGAAACCCTAGAATTTACTGTTATGATTTCTAGTACTTCGATTTAAAAAAGCCAACTTTTTGTTTTGTTGATTGGTTAAAGTTCATAATTAAAATAAAACTTTTTTAAAAAATACAGTATGTTATTCTATGCGTCAATACAACATAACATTATATTACCAGAAATTAACGTTTACTAGCTATATTGCTTTACGGTAATGGTCCTAGATTCGTCAAAAGTAAATGCGAATGCCCCAAAAATATGTTTTTGGGGTTGATCCACCGTTGCTATAAATGTTTCAAATGACGTTCAATATTTTGAAAAGCAACAAATACCGTCCAACCCAAAATTTACTGGAAAAAGGGCAATTAACGAAGTGTAGATTTTAGATATGAAAAAGAAGATAACTTAAATTTGATTGCTATTATGTTTACGAAGCCATCCGGGCATCTATGATTACTGCGTGTGCACTAATGGGAACTTGGTCGGTTTGTTAGTTCTTCTGATATACTGGTACCTAATACTAAATCGGTCCTAGCGGCCGAAATTTAAATGTTCTGTTGCTTCTATGCGATTTGGATTTTGTCCTATTCCATTGCGCCCCATCCATTGACGATCTCCACTATGATAATTATTACTCAACAATAAATACATAAGTATGTAAAAAGGGCCCACACCTCTAAAGTTTCTATTCTCTAGGTGTAATCAATGATGGATTCCACGTTCGTCAAGTCGAAGGCGGCTGAAGAGGCGGACAGGCTGTACGCAGTATGAAAAATCTCGCCTTCATTTTCGACTGATAATATCAATTTGGACGCTCTTGAGAGGGCGTCTATTTGATCGCATCTATTCGCGCGACTGACAGATCTATTTTTTACGTTCGCCTAGATTATAGGAAGGTCGAGATTCGTGAGAACAATCGATTCTATAAATACGCAATCGATATTTTAAAGTTACCTATATATTTATTTCATTGTATTTATTGTAATATGAATATATAAACATATACTTTTTAAGAATAAAGGTATGTAACAAAAGCCGATTTAGTAACCACAATATACAATGGTACATTTATAATGATAAAGAAATCAATAAATAAATAGATTTAAAACTATAGCTATTTTGATGTAACAGGATTGGAATTACGCCATTGTCATGGATGGTGACGTGTGAGGCTTTGTATGGGCTTGTATTAGAATGTATGTAATATGTTTAGTCATAGCACTAAGTAGTAGTACTTACATAACTTACTACAGATAGAATATCATGTAAAAACCATTGTACATCTTTGTGGTAACGAATAGAGTTTTTCTATTCTATTATATTCTATTCATATATAATAATTATGTATACCACATATCCATATAACGTCGTTGCATCTGCAAAAACTGCTATGTGCATATTTGGCGATTTGGGATGGATAAACACGATCATTCTAAAAGTAAATTTTCTGCTTTATCGCCCTACAAAATCTGTGGTGTGATATTTCAAGGCTATCTTGGACATGCCAAATCAGGTTTTTTAACACTGGAAATGTTCTTTAAAGTAACGCTGTTGCAAACTATTGCAAGAACAAACTAACAAATAAAAAAAGGCAAGATCGGCTTTATTATAATATAAAAACATATATATGCAGCTCAACAAATCAGTGATATAGTGCAGAAACCTGCACTAGTGGGGTAGTGAGTTGTGGGGTACTACTTAACGAACAATTCCACGGAAGTAATTTCGGTTCTGGTTCCGCCGAATAAGACGCTAGATTGGGGATACGGACGGCTAGTCAAGCATTGTCGTGAATGTAGAGACAGAGTGAGATAGCGCTCTACAAAAGAGCGAGACAGCATGACACACCCAGAAGCAGAAGGCGGAGATCAACGGCTACAGTGGCAAGTTTGGCATCGGAGCGCATTAGGATGACCTGGGTTCTCATATGTTTCTAGGACTGCACAGCGAACAAGGAGCGAGTTGAAAACGGACTATTTTACTGCGACGTCAGGCTTGGGCTACACATCGCAGTCATGTGCCCACTGGTGGCCGGCGCGCAATGGCACATATAAGAAGAGAGAGCGACAAGGAGATTCAAATAACCGCGTACTTTAGCTATTTTGTTCAGATACGCGAGAGACATTGCAGCTCCCTGAAAAGCAGAATAATATGAGCATGAAAGAAGATCTAGTATAGAAATATAAGCTGTATTAACTAGCTTACTAGATCGCAATCCACGGATCGAAGGTAATATAACCATATATTTTATTATAATATACTTCTTCAAGACTCAGTTCAGTGTCTCCCTATGATTCGATGATAATAATAGACTTTTAAAAATTCGATTCAAAATCACATCCCTAGCGGTTCGTGTAGCATTTCGGGGCTTGTCTGCCTCAGCAGCAATTTGTCAGTCGCTATCCACATTTACGATAATTTGGACTGAAAAATAGCCGCTGACACTTGTCTCGAATATAATCATGGTTGACATTGTGGTGCTATTTTTTATCCGGGGAATTAATCGAAAAAGTATTCCTCACTCGTGTTTCTACGGATTAATAAATTGTTGATTATTTGCAGTTTAAATACTTCTATCCAATCAGGATCAACTATGCAATCAATACATTCAATAATACATACAATCTATATTATGTAAGACACTTCCTATTCAACCAGAATAAAGCAGAAACCAAATGATTCCTCCAAGCTAATTATTTAGAAAAGTGAAACAATTAAGAAAAATGACAGTGGAACAACAGCTTTAAATATTTCTTTAAATAATCATAGGGCCAGTATAGGCAATGGTAACCAGCTTCCAACGTGGCAGGCAGGGGGAAGCACAAGGGTTTGTCAAACTTCGGCCCGTATGATTATTTTCTTGTATGCATGACATATAACTTTTCGTATTTTTTGTCTAACCAGATGGATTGATCCCAGGCGAAATGTACCTCATTTTATGAAGTCATAACCCACAACTTTTCTTTTTGCTATTTTGATGGTTTATTCCGTTTTAAACTCTAAAAATATTAAATCACTCCTTGACGTCATCTAGCACCCGAGTCGAATATTAATTAGTGACATACCAACGCACCGAGGCCAAGTGGTACCTTCGTGGGCCGAGAGAGGGCACTGATGATCGTAATGTAATTAAATAAATTAAAAATATGAATAAAATAATTAGGTCGTAGGGGCCCAAAATTAACTGGGCACTGCGCATTGCCCATATCTATCGATTGGCGAAAGAGTATTTTAAAACGGACATAGTTTAATCGAATTATCGTGCATAGCAACATCTACACAACGAGACACCCGGCCATTGATTTCCTTTTGGTTTAGATGGATTCTACGACAAGTGAAACGTCGAGAAAAATCTTTTAGACGTTTTAATTTCATGTGCTAGAGTCAATCTAAACTACAAAATAATTTTGTCTGCCTGTCTGTATGTGGAACGTCGAGAAAAGTCTTTTTGTACGATTTAATATCGTTACATTGTTCGCACGTTGTATATATCCCCCCCTCCCCCCCCCCTCCGGGTGGGCCGATGTAACTAAGAAATAAAACGGGCAATGATTTTTAGATAGTTTAATCAATTTAAATGGATGATAATATGCCTTGAAGATGACGACAGAAGTAGGCGCCCGCCAACAGCAGTGACTGCAGAAAATGCGTGGCCACAGAAATGTTACCCATTAGTTCGATTAGTGTTCATACTATCTTACACGAACATCTTGGCGTGAGGTAATTTTGTTGTCGTTGGACACCTCGTGTTCTCTCCGAGACGGAGAAAAAAGCCCGTCCTACTCACACTTGCAAGTAGTGGTGTATCTGCACGTTATGTATTTATGATAATAATGGTTCCGTGGAGACTGGGCTATGATAGACGTTATGTTCTTGGTCGGCCCAGCTCGCGGAGCAGTTCCTACTAATATCTGGAGGAGTTATCACTGACTAATATCTGGAGGAGTTTAGAAGTGTATGCTTCTTAAGAAAGCGGGGGTAAGTATGTACCTCAAGCTGCCTATCCATAGAAACGATATTGTGGGCCACCCGATCTCGGATGAGAGTTGCCCAGTAATGGACACCCCGTATCCGTTATATTCCAGTAAAGAATGCCGCTCGCTTGAGGTAGAGGACCGCGCAAGCGACCTCGAACCTGCAACCAGACGAATGGTCGGAGGAATCCGACTAAATCTGGGAGTTAGGGGGTAAGGCTTCCCGCAGGGTAGCAATTCTCTGTGCCTCGCCGTAAGGCTTTGGACTCTAACGGGCAGTGGTGGAGCTTGGTACGTAGATTTATGTACATCCCCAATTCTCTGCGCTTCACCTCGGGGTGATAACGATAAAGTTCGTTGAAACGCTCCGGGGTGGACGGGTTCGCCCGAAACAAGTGACATACAAGTAATCTGGTGTATCTGCAGTTAACTCAGGGAATCCCTTCGGGCGGGCCCCGGGCTGTACACTGTCTGTACTTATAAGCAGCTGTGTATCTGGCCAATTCCACCCCTAGTATTAGGTTGCCAACTCACCAGTCTGGCAACGTTATACATTGCTATCACAGCTGTGTATATAATAATCTATTGCCACCTATCATTAAAACAGCCCAATGGCCACCAAAGCCTATTGAAAACGCGATTATAGTAAAAGAAGAATTGTAAGGCATCTTCATACCAGAGCACCGATGCACTGGTACTATCGCGCTCTGTCCGTACGCTACCGTTCCATAGATTCTCACGGGCCTCGCGGACCGCTAGTCAAGGCTGTAGCCCGCTCGCCGATCTCGTACTTATATATTAGCCTGCCTGCCACTAGTAGTAATCTACGATAATGGGGAAGATGAAAGTGCGATAAGCGACGCAAATTTTGAGTAAATCTATGGCATTTCAACATACGTAGATTTTAATATGATCTACGAGTCGGGAAGAGAAACAGTTAAATTCATACAATTTATCAACGATCTTTTTGACACTCGAAATTCGTCAACATTTCTACATAGCTACGAATTCAAGGGGCATTTCGCAGAAAAAATCTCAAGTAGAGTTTGAAAAAATAAATTTGAAATTGAAGTTAATTAATTTTAAAAATGACCCGGATGGCACAAACAATATAAAATTTATTCGAGGTTTTATTATAAACATTAAATCGATTGGGTTTTTGTTTTAACATGTGATATATGTTACCCTACCTGCCTAATTTCCATGTTACATTTTTACTCGTTACCTGACTAATAAATATAT
>JAOPUG010000007.1:4913724-4924821 GCA_027564375.1 Micropterix facetella | reverse complement strand
ATTGGTAGACTTTTTAAATTAGAAAAATATTTTAGATTTTTTTTTTTAAGTAAATATAATAAGCAAATATAGCGAAAACTTCCTTCTGGTAATCAGGACACAACAAGCGCAATTTCTTACTGTATTGTTTGTGTGCAGATCTAATGCCGGTAGGCTTTAAAAATCATGAATAACTCAAGTATATATAGTCCGTCATTGCTTTTGTTGACTCGATATTGAGAATATCCTACAAGATCCTACACTGTGACAACAGCACAAAGACAAGGGCGAATAGCACAATGACAAAATAAATAATAATTAAAATAGAGTTTGTCAAATAAGGCTTACTCTGTAGTAGAAGCATTGATTTTAGAATATTATAATCTAAGGTAGAAGATACCGAAGAAGCAATATACCTCGCATGATACTTCATCAGGATGAGAATCATCTGACAGCCTTAGCTTCTCCAGCTTTGAGACCCAGTGAGCTATGTACGCCCGGAATGAATCAAAAGAGTTAGTTGACACTTACGAATAGCTTGGTATGATGGGAGCTACCGACTAGATGGGACATCCTCCACCGTCACCACCGACCATATCAAGCAGTCTCCGCATGACACCTTAAAGAACAAGACACGTCCATATTACAAACTGGATACTGTCTAGTGGACAAAGACGACCGGAATCGCGCCAGTTAAAGCCAGGAAAGCTCCACGAACGATAGGTATGAAGGTATGAGAAAAGGATTTGGAGAACAAAAAATGAGGGTCCTTGATTCTGGAATTAAAATGTAGCCGATGAGAAATCGACCTTTACCCCTCCTTTTTAATCTCTCCATTCTCTTTAATGTCCATTTTAAAACTTTTAATTTCTTATTTTATTAGGAAGAAGCCCGCTTTAAAAAAAACCCTGATTTTATTTTATTTTCTCATAAGCATTCTTTATCTCTCTTTGGTGTAATATATATATATTTATATAACGTTATTCATCATCTATTAATGTGCGAATCAGTTTTCGAGTTTAAAAATGTTTTCCATCGAATCTTCTGCGACGGAGTGACGAGAATCGCGTGAATGAAAGTCTATTGCATATGGTAAAATGTATAAATTAAATGAAATAGCTGGTTTCTCGTGACAAAAGAGCCACGAGGAACCACCGAAATCTGAGAGACCGGCTGAGTAATGCGTAGAAAATAACAGCTGTCGTTACACATAACCCCCCTTATAGAATTGTAAACATGAGCTCAAATTCAAACGCTGCTCATAATGATATTGTTACGCCATTAGGCCCGACAAATTCGCTGCTCATAATGATATTGTTACGCCATTAGGCCTGACAAATCGGTCATTGGCCTGACAGGTAGGTGAAACTCCTGAAAAGTAAAGTTTTATTTTGCTCATATCGCAGCTCATAAGAAGGAATGTAAGTATTTTACAGTAGCCTATATCGATCTAGTCCGATGTGCGTATGATGCTCTCTAATCAAGCATCGCGACAGAATCATCGATCAATCAATCAATCTAAATTATTCAAGCGGCGGCGACAGCGCGCATTGACGCAGTTCTGGTTCCAGCATTAGCGAGGCAATATTTTATGTGCCACACCGCGGCCGTTGGGCACAAGTGTGTGCACCGCGACCGATCTTCTGCACGATATAAATCTCTCTCTTTTGATAATGGCAAATGGCTTATATGGAATGAAAAATGGATGCGCGCGAAGAGAACTGACAATCGCCACGTTGAGCCTGCGCGCAACGGTTACTGCACGGTTGCGTTTTAAACTATTTTATTTCCTAATTAATGGGATTTATTTTTATTCTTCTTCTGGTGCCATATTATGGCGATAGTTGGCTATCATTTTAATTCTAATACACTCACTCTAATATACAGCCTTACCAGAAGTCGTTTCATAAAAAAGTATTGGGCTGCGTCTCATTATTTCCACAAGAGCCAAAATTATAGGTGGTGATTTATCATAAACACAAGTTGGGATCTAGGATTGGATAAAATCACATTGGTGTTTGGGTTAGTTCATAATGTATATAGGAAACTGCTGCTTTTGCAGTGTTAGCATCTTTATCAGTGAAATCACTGGGATTGCCTTTATGTTTTTTTCCTTCGTTTATCTCACCACCAAAAATATCCTCAGGCACCATAACTAACATGTATAATCGATAGATATAGAGTAAGAGGTTACATTCATACAAAAATAGAATTCTCCTAACCAATACTCTCATTCTACGGTTGACTACGCAGACTGTGTATATGGACCGTATTTGCGCAAATCAGACGAGAATATCATCCAGAGGAATCAAAATGCCTGCACTAGGTTATGTGTCAACATCCCAACACTAATTCATGCTTCACCATTCTTATTAAAATGGGCATTACTAAATATGGCACACCGAAGACAATTTCAAAATTTAGAATGAAAATCATAAGAAGCAAAACATCGAATTTACTTTTTTCACTTATAAAATGGTCTCGCCGTAAAAATCACTTGGCAGTAACAACAAAACATAAAACAAAAACTTATAAAGTTAGTTTCACTTATGTGGCCGCATCTTTGTGGAATTGTCTAGGTAAGGATATGAGATTCAAATCTAAAAAAGGTAAATATACAATCATAAACATAATACATATATTTGTATAATATAATTCATTAATCATTCAAACCTTATATGAAACGGATCGCACTGAAAAATAGATTTTTTTTTATTACTGAGTGCGTCTCCCATCAATATTATCTGTATGCATCTGCCACACCTATTTAATTATAGATATATTTATATCTGTTTTTATTGTATATTGATGAAATAAATAAATAAATATACGACAGAAGTCATGCTCGTTGATACACTCAGAGATAATTCTCATTATTGGTCAGTGCTATAAAACGGAGTAGTTCTCTTTCAAGAACCCAGGCAGCTATAATGACAATATTTTGCCACCCTCTCTGTCCAGAAAATTGAATGTAACAACATCCACATAAGTGCCAATGGGTACTAGCAAAGCGGAGAAGTACAAAACTTATGTACAATGAACTATTAACAACAAAATGCTTAGAAAGCAAAATAGTTTGGCGAGGTTCTCAGTTCTCAGCAAAGCCTCCATGCTGAATATGATACAAAGGAGGCAACTACACCTTGCTTCCTATGTGGTCAAGGTAACACAAACTCAGCAACCGCGTATTCGTATTTGTTGATGACTATTTTGTATAGGACTGTTACAACGGATTTACCTGAGTGATAAGTATGCTGGTCATGTAAGGGTGAAGTTACTAATGCTCCTTCTCTGATATATCTCACCACTAGTCTCTCTCCACGGACTTTAAGGGGAAAGATGTAAGTCTTATTGATCGAATATATTTCGCTAGACTATAGGATTGTTTGCCTAATTTGGCAAATAAATACCAGAATACCAGATTGGATCTGAAAAACCTCAACGTATACCAGCAATACCCTAAATACCTACCTGGAGTAATGCTGACCAGATCCGTCCTTCTTGTCACCCTTAGACGAGTCGCATGGATTTTGGGATGTAGACAATCTACGATTCGATAACGCCCTTGCCCAGCAGAGGCCTACTTCAAATAGCGAGGGCACTGTCAATTCAGTGGAGCTCCATCGCTACATGTTTATCAGTTTTGGTAAAACTACTCCTTCCACTAATTTTGGGGTTAAGACCATTACTCGGGCGAACCCGTCACCCCGAGGCGTTTCAATGAACTTTATCGCTATATCGCCTCAAGATGAGCGTAATTTATTTGGACATTTCCACAATCCAACGTTGCCTCAGCCCGCGAGAGTCCGACTCCTTACAACATAGCACTGGGAATTTTCAAACCCAATGGGCTATCCTCGTGCCCTCGCTCCCAAATTTAGATGAATTTCTCCATCCACCCGCTTGGTTTCGGGCTCGAATTAGCTTGCGTGACTTCTACCTGGTGTGATAACGCTGTATTCCGTTGCTCGGAATTACCGCGGACCTGTGGCGTTCTTTACTCGGAAAGTCACTCGAGATCGAATGGCAAATGACTCGTTTCTAAGGATAGGTAATCTCAGGTCAACATCTACCCCCACGCCTTCAGAAGTATTACGCAATTAGACTCCCCCGACTATTCGTCAGTTGAGCAAGGCCAGTAAACCGACCACCAACCGTCCAGGGCCGCTCGAGGTGTTACCCCTGGTTCGACCGCAAAGCGGGTTTCTCCGGATTAGTCCCTCTTCGAGGAGACTGCCGGATGGGAGTTGAGCAGTGAATCGGGCCGACCAGTGTAATAAGATAAATATTCCGAGCGCACAGCGTCATTAGGCCCCTACTATACGAAATAGCATTCGAGGTCATTTGCGCGACGCTTTACATGCAGTGAGCAATTGCTCAGTAACAAAAATATTTGGAGTTCTTTACCCTCAGTTCTCTTTAGGATGGGGTGGATACCAAGCCATATTAAAGGTAGGTGAAACCAGGTCAACATGTTGTCTGACACTGCCTTAGGAAACTGGGGGCCTAATAAGGCCGTGCAGCTCGGGCCTGATGGCCAGCTCTGTTATCTTCGGTCGAACTGATTCACAGTTTAACTCCTATCCGGCAGCCTCCACGAAAAAGGACTTAACCTGGTGAAAGCGATATGCGGAGGATTTGGGGGAATACATCTGGCGGCCCTGGGTGTTTGATAATCTGTTCGGTTTACCGGCTTTTGCTCAATCAGCTAATACTGGGAGGGGGAGAGAAGACCGGGCGGTTTGTGGATACTTGTCATAAGCCAAGGTCTGAAGGCATAAGCTTCCTACCACAACGGAAATAGATGTTGACCTGATAACACCTATCCCTAAAAATGATCTGTTGGCATTCAATCTCGACTGATAATTAAACGGCAAAAGACACCTCGGAACCGCGTTAAATTCTAGTTACGAATTACTGTTTACATTAGGTAGAGTTCACGCAGGCGACCTCGAATCGGTGATCAGACTGGAGGATGGAAAAATCCGTCAAAATCTGGGAGTGAGGGCGTGAAGGGCCCCACTGAGCTAGAAAATTCCCAGTGCCCCACAGTAAGGAGTTGGACTCTCACAGGTTGTTGGCATAGTTGGATCAGTGGATTGTCTTCGTCAAAGTATATGTGTAATCATCTCACGGTTGAAAAAACGATCTATATCCTTATAACATCCTGGATATCGTGTTCGCCATTATACTGCATTGAACTCTCCTAGGAAATTATGTTTCCAGACTCCCCAGCAATCAGCCAGATACAACACTGCTTTGCAGAGTGCTCTGCCCATGATTCGCACGAAGGCACCCTTACATACAATTCATCTCTTCGGGAAGGCTTCCGGATAGAAGCTAAACCAAAATTCGAACCAGCCACTAAACCAATTATGTACATCTCCAAATCACTGTATGCGTTCTTTCAAACAAAAGACTACCGATCGATATTAAAAATCTATTTCCAGCTTTGCATGCGTTCGATTGCATCACTTGGTCGGGATTTTAAATGCAGTCTGGCCTACGCAAAATTATAGTCCAGCCTTGTATTCCTTGAATAATTCGTTTGTGTATACCATTAGGAAAGTAAGACATTATATTCCAGGTAGGTTACCGGTGACCTATTCAAAGCTTGAATTAAAAAAACACCATGCATAACTGCTCATCCCACTGTACAAAAAAGTACGTGAATCAGAAAAAAATAAATGTTTCTAAGGGATTGAGGTCTTTTGTTTTTTAAAAAAAGTTGTGTACTGTATGACATGGAATGTGTTAAAGGAACTTCTTATACCGCATATCGGTATCGTGACTATTGCGCATTGTAAAGTGGATCGTGCGTGTCGGCGACATTTGTGGCTGACTCTGTGGATAATGCCCTGACGACATTTCTGGCCGTGCAGGCAGCGTTTGCCCATCGGCGTAACGCGACTTTCTTTACGTCGCAGTTAAACATTGCAATACAAGGCGGACGTCCAGTCACGCATCTCTCTCGACCTCGACCGAATAGCGCTACTATGGTGATGGCTTGAATCCTGATAGTAGGATGGCCATTAGTCTAATATCAAAAAATAACCCAAATATATTGGGAATACTACGTACTTCTGTAGCCTATCTTAAAACTTTCGTAAAATATTATTTTTTTACGAGATCGAGTTCGGGTTCTTCGCTCAACCACCATCACGAAAAAAGGACTCCAAAACTTCACAGTCTACAATGTTACGTTTCAATACCGGGCACATTGAAATATCTAGGCACCAAGTAAACTAACGTTAACAACAGATACTCTACCAGAATCCTGAATGAAGAAGATATACTATATATCAGAATACTTACCTGATCGAAAACTGCTTTTCCTATACCTTACCAAGCTGTTATCTAGAAAATCAAAAACGAGAATATACAAAACATTAATAAAGCCAATTATATTATTATACGACAATGGACTCTGGGCCGAAACAGATAATAGACAGCTCCTCAAATAGATTAAGTCAACGAGCTCGATTATAATTTTCCAGAACAAAGAGACAGACCTTCGCTAGCACGTTAGGGTTTATCAACAATTTAAAACATAGGCCATGTTGAGCATTTCTCTGCTCAATTTAAGAAAAATAAATAGACCACCATGCCTAGCATACATAAGGATAAGTCATGGTAATATATGTAGATAATAACACAGATACCATATAACTGCATTCGTTTGTAATCTATTTCCCATAATTTAATTTTACATGTACACATAACCTGTATATTGTGAATAGGTTTTTTGTTACGTATAAGGTAACTTAAAGAAGAACTTCAACAAATAAATCATGTGCTCCTTGAACGTAAGCTAAAGATCGATGAAAATTCCAAAATATTTTACGTTGGCAGCCCTAGCTAGCACATTGCCAGCGTTGGAGTAATCATACAATAAAGATGCGGTCGAACTAGTGTATTTCTTCATATTGAAAGGGATTTTGGAGCCTGGATTCAAGACTAAACGCTGGAAATGCTCGCAGATTTAGTGGTTCCAGTAGATATATACAAATTTGACAAACAAACTGTGTGCTACCTGCTAAGGTACACTTTTCGAAACAAAGGCCCAAGTTTCATATACTGATGCATATGTCACATATAATATGCGAAAAATTCAATAAATTACTCGAGAAACCGGCAAAAGCGAGTACACTGAGTAAGATGATGTAAATTGTAGAGCAGCCCACGATAGCTACAGAGATGAAGAGTAATCTTATATAAGATGGCTCTTTAAGAGATACTAACCGACCAAACTTAGTATCGGCGGAAATGACAATAATTGGCCCTCCTTATAATGCACGCGGTGCTGAACGCCAAATCCATAAAGGGTATGTGACGAGTCCCCAACCTGGAGACTCCGAACCTACCTAATCTCCTTCTGTTAATTTGTCCTAACAGCCGTCGAGTTTCACGGACTCCCGTCTGTTATGAATACCGATCCTGAGATTTAGGTTATACAATGACAACATCGCGAGCACCAACTCCCCTATCAGCTCTCTGCAAAGAAGAGACGACAAACTCGTCAGAGTCCGACACCAATCGGGGAGGCTCAGTTGACTTATCACCGACGAAACTACCCGCTTGGCTACTGGTATTGGATGGATTTCTCCGTCCACTAAGAGATGTCAAAGCCTTGCTCTGATGGTCTTCTACCTCATAAATTCACTTTGGCACTAGGACGACCGAATCGGTCAATTTGACCGATCGCGGGGGTTTGATCTCTCATCTTGGCTGTGACATGGATGTAAAAGTGTCAAAATGTTACCTTCGCCTGGTGTGCCTCTTGAAAAATGATCAACACACCAATTTCCATACTTCGCCCGGGTGGGGTCGGTTTTACTTTCGACTTGTTGGTTCCGACGATATCAGGAAAGGTTGACCGTGATTTCATCATTCGCCACAATCACTGTGATGTACCTTACATCACAGTGATTGTGGCGAATGATGAAATGTTCTTTCTGTATTCACGGATTAAGTGCACGTATTCGATTTTCATTTACTTCTACATTTACTTCTACATTTCCTCGAACAATACCATCTCCCGGATTTGCTACGTCTCATCTGGTGGATTACTACGAATTCGAGTAATCTGCAATCGCAGGAACTGTCATTTTAAGAGCCGCCTCCATAGAAGCGGACGCAAACAATTGATCATTTCGCTAGGTCATGATGGCGGCTGCGTCAATACCAGTAAATTGTAATGACAGGCCTTTAATGACAAGCCTGCCGTCAAGTGTAGTCTCCATAACGAAGTCATTAAACGCGCCGTGTTCGCTCCTGCAAATTCTCAACCGGTATTACACCGCAGCAAGGGAACAATTCCTAATCATATCATCTATGTGTGTACGTTTCGACTATAGACGTGTATTCGCGGGTTGTATGCCCACTAGGTTGATTTAACACGGAATTCTATTTTATTAAGTAATATCCAGTAATGACTCTTTTACCGTATTGGCGATTATTTTGAGGACAACTTTAGAGTTTACCCTTTGCTTGACGCTATGAAAGTACACAGTGGGGGGTGTTTTTGGATAACTAAATACGTTGCATTCAACAACACAAGGTGAACCAAGGTCATGTGCAAGGTTCTTGCGAGACAATGTTCCAATAATCAATTAAAAATCATTCGGAGTTACTTCATGGGTTTATTCTGAGAAACCACTTCGGTCGAAGTGACTCTATCCTCCAGCAGAGTACACTGTTGCTGTTTGTTCGGAACAACCGGGTCTATATTGAGCGAAGGCATCACTTGATTTATATAGGGAGGGCGGAACTGACTCTCTTTTATGCCAACCTTTTTCCGCAGGATGATCTCGATCTCTGCCTCGTCATACGTATGAGCTTCACCCCGATTTTCTTCTTTATTGAGTCATATGGTGCTTGCACATCGCACGCCAGACTGGTCTCTGTGAAGACATGCCATTTTCTTTGCCCTGCATTGGATCAGTTCAGCTGGTAGTGCGGAATACAACGAAGTATTCGTCCTCCAGACTTTGATTCTTTTGGCGGGCGTTCATCAGGTTGACCTCGATCTTCTCGAGCATGATGCGATATAGCGAATTTAGGAGTAGCAAGGTGGCAGTTTTTGTTGTCAAACTAAACCCAACGTTTCTCATGCTATTCGCGGCGAAGCCGTTGGGGTAATGGCATTTAGGTTATAAATTCTCACCATATTATTAACTTATACATGTGTATACTTATATATATATATATATATATATATGTGTGTGTGTGTGTATATTAACTTATACATCATTAGGTATGTATACTACTGGAGGCCCCTCCATTTGGCACCCTCGGTCATAAATTCACGCTGGCTGGTTCATGGAATTAAGTTTTCTTGTACTCGGACGCCTTTCTAACAACAGTTTTCTTAATCGGGTTTCTTCCGATCTTAATAATGTGATGAGCTTATAAGGATGCACTGATTTAATTTTTTCCCATATGAGCTGGTAGATGAATTTATATGGCAGGCAGGTGGTTAAGGACCTCCTCTTTGGCGATTATAATGTTCTTTGTTAAGTTTTATTGATTTTTTTTAGATATATTACTTCGTAAGTGACATTATTTTTCCCTCTTATTCTCGAACGTCAAAGGAGGTCACCGCAAGGTAACTTAGTTCCCCTGACAAGTTCCAAGCTTGGCTCCCAAAGCCCACACGCTTCTGATACTCGAGCATCCGAGAGGCAGTCTCTATTTGTTGCGTCGGCAATGGCGGTCATAAATCCCCCACAAAGTTACCGCTTTGTGGTTGAATAGAAGCAACTTTGGATGGACGTGTTCTCATACGTACTCGTCCGCACGAGAACGCGGCCAATTGTGGTGCTATATTTCAGCGTGTTAAGTGTTGTAATAAATTTTATCTCCACTACTAAAATAGTCAACAATTTACCCCGCCCGTCCGGTATTAAAGCTCGCCTCGATGACTGCCTGATGTACGTACCATCATAGATTAGTCGAGCGTGCGAGGATTTACAGATGCGGCACGAACGGCAAATTGGTCGATTAGTCTACCCTTGCATATACATATGTATTTCGTCATTTTTCTTCTGCTCCTTTTCTTGTCTCTTCGTATACTCAAAGGATGTCGGAGTTGCCAAATAATATTGGGGCTCTGTATGAACTAACTGTATTTGTTTTCCAACATAATAAGGCCACTCGAAGCGCCACTATGGCTGTTGAGTTTAAAATCGTGCCAGAAACATTTATTGTTATTTTTTTATAAATATTTAAGAGTATTTTAGTGATCTGACTAAATTAAATACAAGTTTTCATGGTTTCTGAGTGTCAAATTTTGTTTTAGCTCGGGAAACATTAACTATATCGAGAGATGCCTTGGGAGCATCCTTAATCAAATCCATGGGGTTATTTTAAGGAGGCCCAAACAATAGTTCGTAAGTTATAAGCTGAATTTTACAATAGCTTCCTTTGCTTGAAAATAAACGAATATCATAGAACATAAAAGAAAGTCCCAACGTAAACACATCTCCGTTAGACACTCTAACTGCTACACTTAAGTGTCTCAGTAATTTGTACTGCACTGTCACCGAGTTCAATCGATAATCCAAATAATTAAACCAGTTCTAGACGCAAAGTCCGAGTGGTAAATCACTCACTCAACGCTGGAGTGACGCATTAAATACCGATGCGTAATCAACTGTGACAAACGGGGCGATCGGATCGCTGAGAAGAGTAGATAAAAGCGGCGAATTATTCGCTTTTTAAAAGTTGGATCTCTTTATCGGATGCTCGGATGCGCAGACGATGCGCGCTTCTGGCGTTATAGTTGAATTGGCAATAAAGCGTGAAGCGTATACTGCAACTTACGCCTTTATACGAATCCAATAAAATTATTATTGTTACCTCATATTATGTATGTAACTTTATTTTTACTTTCTTATGCTGGGGCTACACTGGTGGTATAGTAGTTAGGTCGCTTGCTCGTACATTGTAAGGTTCCGGGTTCGATTACCGGCTGGATTGCCGTTTTCCGTTGAGATAAAATTAACGGAATTGCATGTCAATTCTGTCGATCGAATGCAATAACAAAACTGGGGCAGGAGGAAAACCCAAAGGTTTGTCAAACTTCGGCCCATATGATTATTTTCTTGTATGTATGTA
>JAOPUG010000007.1:4863870-4882945 GCA_027564375.1 Micropterix facetella | reverse complement strand
CGAATCCGGTAGGAGAACAATTTGTTCCCTCGGAAAATGTTGTAGTTCCGGTCCCGGATTATAAATTTGATCGTGTTTTTAAACCATTAAATTTGGGTTTTGTTTATGATGGAAAATCTTGTGCAAAACGGCTAGAGTTTTTAAAAGTACCCTACCCTGAGAAAATATTTGGGAGGTAATTTTTTTTATTGTGGTTGTGTAATTTTTTTTGGTTTCCGCGTGTTACCTGAAAACGCGGTGGCGTCCAAAGTAGTAATTATTTTTTTTTTGGTTTTTTTTGGATTTTATAACCAGGTAAGCATTTGCGGGGTTATAAAATAAATTGGCTCTCGTTTATCCATGTTTGGCGTTTATCCATGTTTGGCGAATGTCATGGGCAACTTTGACTAGAGCAGTTGTCGTGCTGTGATTGGGCTGTAAGATCTCTGCAACATAGCGAAGAAGCTGGTTATAAACCAGCCACTATATTACTTTGGCAAGCACTGGGAGAATGGAGATCCATCGATAATGTTAATGAGTGTTACCGGATAAACATTTTAGGAATGGTGACCACTAGTGCACTCTTCCATATTGAGGTCGCCTTTCCCGTTTTAATGGCGTATTTGAAGATATTAATTTCATCATAATCCAACGCTTTCGATCACATTCTAAGAATGGATTTCTACATCTGGACGACCGACATTACATTGAAACCGAGAGAGAAGATCATTATATAGCGTACTATTTCATATATATGCAAGGGCATGACACTCAGTGACACTATCTAATATAATATCAGGAAAAGTAGAGATATACATCGGCGACTTTGGCCGGTCCCGTGATTGGTAATCCCTGTCATCCAAAATGGCTTAAAACTTCTTCTAACAAGTTTCTCTTGTCACCACAACTTCAAAAATACCCATATACCTACGCTATGGTTGCTCTACCTATTGGTCAGATCGATACACCTGCAGCAGCATCCAAATGGCTTAACATCTATTGGCAGCGCCGGATTTGGAGGTGTAGAGGCATTGGGGCAACAAGAGAGTAGAGAACCCTAATCATTTTTTAAATATAAATTAAATATATTTTGTCTTTCTAATTTCTTTCTAATCAATAATTAATTGCGGGAAACAATAATAACAGGACAATGTAAAAAAAAAATACAAGGATAAACTAAATTTATATATGACGTTACCGAGTCTTGCGAGCTTTTGTCGACAAGAAATCGTTAATGATTTCGCATTTAACAACCTGTAGTGATGTAAGCCAAATGAACTAAAATGTTTGTTTTCCAAATATAATTTTGCATATTATCTGGTACCGTTAGAAAATTCTATAGTGGGTTGTTGGGGGGTCTCTCTTGTGGAAGCCCAGCAGCTGTAGCCCCGGTTGCTCTCCCCTAAATCCATCTCTGTCTATCCGTCAAATCATTCTTCAGGCCTTGTAACCCAGGATACACCTACAACAGCACCCAAATAACTTAAAACCAATTCCAACATGTTTCTCTCGTCACTAGGATTGCAAAAATGCCCATATATAGGCTATGATTGCTCTACCTATTGATCAGATCCTCGTCTAAGTCAAGTAAACCAGAATACACCTTCAACAGGACCCGCGAGACTGGGATCGATTTGCCACCTGCTGGTACTTAGGATTACCCAGAGAGAATGCATTTCAAATTTGGTGAAGATCGGTCCATGGGAAGTATTCGGACATAAGGATAAACGCATGCATTAGACTATATGGCCTGTCCTACATTATACTACGGACGGGTTAAAAGGGGAGACGAAAAATGATGATTCATAGAATTGATATCTATATTACAAGGAAGACGGGTTTATGTTTTACCAATAGCTACAGAGCGGAAGGATCCCCACGTTTGGTTATGAGAGGCAGTTTGTTGAAGTGATGAATATTCAACAGCACTGGTAACATTTATTACGCAAGTTTTATATAGCTTTATGGTTTCCAGGTATCCGGACTGCGATTAATTTGGCGATAAACGTTGACTTGGCTCTGCACATTTCATCATTACGAAGAGTATCTCCTCACCCAATGGTGTTTTTATGCTGTAAATACTAATTGAATAGATTAATTATTGATTTATTGATATATAACCAATATAAAATTAAATATATGCTTAAAAATAAATCGATAAATCGAAATAACAACGAAGTAGAGTAGTACAATCCCATTTAGTACAAGTATTGGGTAACATATAGCATTACTTTTTTGTAACTTTTGTCTCATAGATTAAAAATGAAATGGCAAGAAAAATATACCTTAATTTCCAGATGTTTCTTAATATTTCTAAAAATATACAACCTTATCCCCTTGCCAATATCAACAATTCTCTTTTCGTCACTAACTTCATAACCTGCAAATGTGACATCTTGGATCTAAGTTTGATGAAAGCGATTGAAGCAGCGTCTAGTCTGTCATAATTTCAGCGTCTGGGTTGCATTTTGATGTTATTTCACTTCCCAGAAAGTTAAATTTCTCCACTTTCTTCAGGAAATCTTTGCCAAAATAGGATATACCTATATAGTAATTTAATAATAATCGTGATTTAAAAGCTGAGTGGAAAACAGAGATGAACTCTGAAAGCATGCCGCGCCTTCAACTTGACATAGATGGCTAGCGGCGCGGTGCGGCGCGGCCGAACGGTCGCTTCATGTGTCTTCAGGCTGAAAGCGGGAAGGGGGCCGCGTTTAACGGGCCGCAAATTCAGGAGGGGGAAATTGCGATAATTTGGTTTGCGGGGCCTCAGTCGCCTAAGTGGGCGCCGGAATTTAAAACACAATGCGCCGCCCAACATTTTTTTGGCACACAAAGGCAAGGGCGGGTAATGCGAGGGAAATTACATGAAATTGGCCAAGTGTATGTCTCTCAGAATGTTCACGCTAGTGTATTCTTGATGAGATTTTGACCAAAGGACGTGGGATTTATTTTATTACTAGGCAACTGAATGAGATTAATGACCGGCATACGCCCGTCTTGAGCGTACTTTAAATATAACTTGAGATAATTTTCAAAACTCGAATAATAATCTAAAATTTAACTCCCAGAACAATTCAGTATTATGTTGGGCCCAACAAATTAAAACGCAGCAAAAAAACGTATTAAATTTTATTTATAACACAACTTAAATATAAGTGTATTGTATAACCTCGTAATTACACTCCAAAAATTATTTATCAACATGTAAATTCGCTTGCTAATTACCTTAATATCATCGATCACTTTCTGTGCTTTCGCCATTCTTAATTTGAGTAATCTAGGTGAGATCTTGTAAGTGGGACTCTATGAGCCCTAGTTTCCTATTCCTTATCTCTTTTCTATGTATATAGTTTCTCTTACAGAATGGGATATTCTACACAATCAAACCCTTAGAAAGATCACATAAAATGCCAACAGTTTTCACTACTGTCAATGTTAAGCAGTGTTTTCATTATGAGAAAGTAATGGTATCTTTTTGGTTTTTTGGAAAACAAATTGTTTGATTTTCAATGTCGCGAAAATATTTATAAAAGGATCTTTCTAAAACTGCAAAGGCGACATAGAGCGGTAATTATTCATGTTTTCACAATATTTTGTTGTATTATTTTCCTTTCACTATGAAAGAGTCGATATTCTAAAGAGAGATTAAGACAAAACTTTTTTTTGTGGAGATATTCGGCAGAGCAGTTGTTTCATCATTTCTTTCCCTACTATACAATGCCTTACATAATCCTACATCTTCCTCATATCTTGAAGAGGCTTTTACTGGGTTATAAGGCCAAGGACTCCCACTTAATTCAAGTCAAAATAATACGCTACGCATCCCAAACCATAAAATCACATTTTTTCTAACTCCTTCGTAAATGCAGCTCAGCTATGGAATTAGATTCCTCCAGTAATTAGAAGCGCTAGCTCGCTTTCCATCTTTAAGAAATAATTAAAAAACACTTTAACAAATATAATGCACTAATTCTGATCTTCTCTTACATTTCTCACTCCTTACCTCTTATATTGACAGCTTTATAATATACATTAATATATGTATGTAAATAGGGTGTCTATAAATACAGACATCCTTCCTGCGGTGTATATTATACTGAATAACAAAATTCTTTTTATTCTGCTTTTAGTATTTATATAGGAAAAGCATTTTTTTTATATTCAACCTATATAGGTTGTTGTTGAATATATATTCAAATTTCTTAATGACAAAGGCCTAAATAAAAAGAGTTATAATCTATTTTAATTGAGTTTTTCATACCAAATAACATCATGTATAAAAAACTCCTAATTTCTACAAAAAATATTTTTAGAAAAGAAAGCAAAATCAAAAAAAAATATTAATATTTCCTGTAGTTTCACCCCTTGAATGTATGACGATATTTGCAATGATTATCTATTTCTTATATTATTTGATTATCTATTTCTTTTATTTACTGATTACATATGTTTATAAAATACATATTTTTTTTATAATATAAAATTTTATTTTAAAGTTTATCATATCTTATAGTAGGTACTCTAGTTTTGTCGCCACTTCTTATCTCATAAATACGTAAGTCGATGGGAGATATTTTTTACTATAGGAATAAATCTGCCATTGTACAGGAAATGATTTTGTTGTGTAATAGAATTTTTCCATGAAAATTTTTATATAATTTCATTTAATTTTTAACTTTTGATAGGTTCAGCCATATTTAAAAAATCATCAGAAGTGGTAGGAGAAAATACTAATGATGTTGTACTTTTAGAGAAAATACTAATGATGTTGTACTAATGATGTTGTTGTAAGTAAGCTTAAGATTGTGCAATGTTCCATGTATTTACTTTTAATTTTTAGGTACACGACTGAAATAAACATTAAATGATAATCTTACAACATCAAATTTCGAATAAAAGAGAGAAAAATCGAAAAACCAGACAATAAAATGTTAATTGAAAAAGCTTACCTGATGATGGTACTCCATCATAAATACTTTTAATGACAAATCCCACAAGGAAATATCTCTGACTTATAAAGACATGAATAAAGAAAATACCAAAGATGCTGATATCGTGAAAAGCAGTGGACAAAGACGAAGAAATATGGACCTAAACTAAAAACAAAGAATACTGGAAATTGTAAATCAAAGAAATTGAATAAACACCCAAAGGCATAAACGTATATTGAAGGAAAACAAATAAGTCGAGAATATAAAAATAGAAACAAGCTGTACAATACGCATCACATGTTATTCAATCGGATGAAAATGGAACTGAATTCAATATTGCCAGTCAACAATCGGTCTGCTGGCATTATTAACCATGAGGCACTCCACTTTCTTTTATCAGGAAATGAGTCCAGGTCTATTACTCCTTTGAAAAAAAAAATTATTACTCTATTATATCTGGAGAAATTCCTTACAGCTACCCAAAACCATCTGAATCTTCCTTAGTAACTAGACAAAAAAATGTTCTAGCATATATGAACTACTGAAATCACGCGGAAATACAAATGACGTTATAACATCTATTCAATATAGGCTGAATAATGCAGAAATAAACTATTCAATTTGACTAATAAATAAAATATTGCACAACATGTCAAAGATCTGTACTCATGTTAAATTTTATTTATTTATTTATTTTGCCAAATGTTATTCAAAAGCTTTACAGACAATCCAATTCGCCTTTGAATATTATATCTAGAGTTTTGACGTATACAATAACCGACTCAGTAAGTAAGTTAATAAAAGCATATATACAAATAAAAATCTAAGCGAAATACAATAACTATTTATGATAAAAAAGAGATATCGGGGATTTGCCTTTTTAGCTGCCAAAGGGATATGCAAAAGATGTCTATGTTAGCGGGTAAGGAATTTAGAAGGGCTATAACCCTTCCCACTGGCCTGTCTACAATAATATTTGTGCGATGGTGCAGTACATTAAACAATAGATGCGATCTCCTCGCTATGTAATTTACCGGTAAGTACAATTCCAACTTACATAATATCTCTGGTAAATTATTAGTTCTTTGAATTAATTTATATGCAAATATAATTATGGAAATATTTCTACGGGTTTGGAGAGCATTGTATCCTACCATTCCTAGATCAAAATTGGAGGGAAATAAATACGAATAAAGATTGTATTTCCTGTAATAAATATAACAAAATCTTTTTTTGAATACACTCGATCATTATAATGTATTTGTTTTCACTTATACATTATATAACCGAGTTATATTAAAAAATACTACGAACTAAACAATTATAAAGTATACACATTACAAGTATATTATTAAACTGTTTACACATGCGAATAACAAAACCGACCATTTTGCTAGCGCGCTTGCAAATATTTATAATGTGTGCACGGAAATTCAACTGCGTATCAAATGTAATTCCCAGGTCCCTCACCTCGGTTGACCTTTTCAAAATTGACCCGTTTATAGGGTTCGGGAAAAAGCAAGGCGTTTTCTTCTTAGTGATTGTTAAAACAGAGCATTTTTTGTGTTGAATTCCATATCATTGACAGAACACCACCTTAACAGTGCATCTATATCTTCCTGCACTTTTTTCGCATCTCGAGTATCTGTTAATTAAAGAAAAAAAATTCACGTTATCAGCGAATAGAGCAGTGACAATATTTAACAAATTTAGGCAAATCGTTAATGAAAATGAGAAATAAAATTGGGGAGAGATTAGTACCTTGCGGTACCCCCGAATGCACATTAAAATGGGCTGACTCGGCGGAACCAACACTAACTAACTGACTCCAATTTTTGAAGTAGTTTGCGAAGAATTTGACAAAAATGTAAATGTATATAGCTATCCGACTTCTTTATTAAGAACGACTCTAACCAGAAATGATCATGCTTTAATTTAAAAGGCCAATTGAAGTTCTGACATCTAATAGAGAAGACATTATTTAGCCATAAGAAAGAAAAAATTAGTACACATGAGAAGTTTTCTCGAGAATATTAGTAAGCCGAGTCAACCTAAAGAACATATATAAAACTCGACAAAGTACTCAAGCCGTTGTCAACAAAGGAACTGCGAGGATTGAAGTAGAAAACAATGAGATACCCATTCCTAGCTATTATAACACCCTAAAGATCGTTCATCAAAACCTGAAATGCCTTCTAAATAAAAAATTTGGCGCGGCAATAGTGCTTGAAGAGAACGGCGTATATTATGTGTTCTGTGTTAGTGAAGCATGGTTCCAAGAAAATGAAAATGACATTGGTAACATTTCTGGATATACTAGTATGTATATTAGCAAGCAGTTTCTCAAGAGAGAAGCGCATTAGGGATGGAACTGGAATATTCACATAACCCTACATATGTTTCAAAACCCTTCAAGTCATTTGTAAATTATTAGGAGAATTCGTGATTGAATTTAGCTGTATTTACTTTCTTGACTTTTCTATCCATATCATAGGTTTTATAGAAGTTTTTAAAAAAAAGAAGTGTTCTCGAAGTACTTTGAGATAAGGAGCCAACCTAGGAGCTTCTTCTTCAATTTTAGCAGATGACTTTAATGTATACTTCTTGGAAAAGTCTGCATTTTGTGGTGCTATCTTGATCTTTGCCTCACATATTACATGAATAAAATTGTATTTTTTCCCACACCAATTACTTCCAGCAGTAACAGTTGCATTGACAAAATATTTTCAAATTGTGAAGTTATCGCAGTCAACCATATGAATTAGTCTCTCGGACCACGACGGGTAAATGGTGAGCCTCGAATGCTACAATTAAGGCAGAATTGAACAAAAAGTTTATGTTAAACGATAAATTACCGAAAATTAGTCTAATAACTTCTAGGTAGCTTTGACAGTTAATACCCTGGCGCACAAAAGAGTCATATGAGAACTTTCTGAGTTGGTATTAAAGCATTTAACACTGGACAGCCCCAGATATTAAAACTTCTAGGTGTTACAACTATATCAATAACAAAAAAAGGAAAATGTGATACCGAGTTCTTACAACCTATATAGACCTATAAGAAAGCCTATAAAAATGAAACCTGGAATATAAAACAATTATGTCTAGAAGCCACCATCGAACGGTCGGAAAATAATATCTTTAAAAATCTGGATTATTATAAACAAAGAGTGTGTTCAGAATTCGTCTTCGTTATGAAGTTAAAGTTAAAAGGCCAAGCCATATCTGATAATAGTGCAGTTGAGAGTTTTCAACGACCAATTCATCACAATAAAAGTTGACCATAATGGACTATTTGAGACAACCGAATCATCTTCTGACCTACTACTAAGCTTTTGCAATAGAAGTAAGACGAATTTAATTTCACATCTATGATGTCACAAAAAAATATTAAAATAGGTAAATCTATCAAAATCAAAGATATTTGAAGAATCAAATCCTTCAGAGGTTAAGTACCTTTTTTCCGGAAATAAAATCCTCACTCGAATGCAATTTCTTTTCCGCAAGTAACTATCCAGCGCAATATGCGATTGCGGGTCATGAAAAAACTATTATCCTGCCTCGATAAGACAAACAAAACTTGTGACATATTTTGTGACATTTCCAAAGCCTTCGACTGCGTCGATCACCTTATTTTGTATCGGAAGCTCGAGCACTACGGCAATAAAGATCCACAGAAAAGTCTAAGTCTATTAGAATCTTACTTACATACGCCACTATAGGCCAAAATAGCTTGAGTGATCCAAAGAAAATTACTAAAAGAGTGCCGCAATGTTACTTGTCTGACATTTTCTTTTTATTGTATACATTAACGATATACCAGATTGCGTGATATCAGATAATAATGAAATTATACTATATGGAATGATGAATCCGCGAGTGCCATTTAAAGGTCCTTTTAAACCAGCGTGATCGTTTGCAGTACGCGGTAATGGATATGTGAGAGCGATATATCGCAACACGATAATCGCCTATATGTACACATCAACGCACTAATATCGGAAACAGTACAAATACATTTGTTCCAATACATGGGATCTGTGAAAGCGCTGAAACGATTTAGAAACTCAATTGTTATCCAGGCACATAACAATTGATTGCAAAGTTTTATTGCAAAGGTTCATACGTTACATTACAATAGTGTAAATTATATGCAGCTTGTTGAAATCTTTATCCGACGATTTGTTTATATTATTTTTTTCATATTATTTTGATGGGATATATTATAAAACAAACTATTATTTTTACATAATAATAATTCTATTAATTTATTGTGTTTTAAGCTATTGCATGCAGCGTTTCGGTGATTAGTATTTTCGCTACCGCTTGTGATACGTCCTGTGTCAGCAGCGTCTATTAGGGTTCTCTTAAATCAACGCGTTATTTTTGCGGTACGCGGTATGGGAGCGATATAACGCAACGCGGTTATCGTGTATGGGAAAACACCAAGGTGGTAATATCACTAGCGGTACAAAAACAAATGTTCAAATAAGTGGGCTCAGTGAAAATTCCGTTGAACGAATAAGAAATTCAACTGTTATTGGTATTTGCAGGTTCATTAAATATTATTAAATTAGATACTGCTTGTTGGTAGACCGATCTCAAATTCTGTTTGACGTTTTACTTTTTATTATATTGTTTTTCATGATTTCAATTGGAAATAACTTAAAACAACCTATGGTATTAACTTTCATTCATTAATATACTAGATTTTCAGCTATTGTCTCATGCAATATTCGAAAATTTAGCCTATGTAACTTTCCGGCGATGCAACATCGCTACCGTTCGTGATATATCGCAGCGTTAGCATACCGGGTGGTAAAAATCATGTTTGTTTGAGAGGGCCTTTACGAGCGTTCAAAAGTATAACGAAATCGGACCGAGCAGCAGAGCGCTGCGTTACATTCCACAGAAATAGTAAACCGCCCGTCGCGGTCCCGATGTCATCTGATACGGCCAGATTTATAGGAAAATAAGTGTACAGATTGCGTTGACGGGCAGGTCGCTGCGTAAATAACGCATCGTCCGACCCTGTTCGTGCTTTGGCCATTGCGACTGTGATGTTGTCGATTGCCTTGCGTGTCCGACCATACATTCTAATGCATGGCTCAGTATAGACACAGTATGCAGATTTAACAATACGCGCACTCTCGGGTGGTAAGGCGCGGAGGGTATAGTATGCAAGGGAAGTGAGCAGTGGGGTACATAACGAAAAACGCCTATGTTTGCCGAACGAGGCTCAGGGTTATCAAAAGTGAACGTGTTCGCGCTGTGTTTTTAACTTTCTCTGGGGGTGTGGCGGTCATATGATGAACGTTTGAGTATTCTCATTCTGCTTATTTCATTCAAAGGTACGGATGACGTTTGTGGCACAATTGTCTGGTAATCGTATTACGATCCGTGACGTCGCTCGCAACGGTTTCAATTTTGTTCTAAGAGAAGCTACTATCTGTATGATATGCTGCCAACATAATCCTTCTCGTATCATGACTTAAGCTGTCTAACACCGAGGGAAAAAGGAGGTAACGACATACAAATACATTACGTCTGTCACTGAGAAAGGAGTGATATATACAAAATACTGAAGGAAATTATCCGATGATTCCCTGATGTAGTTTTGTTAAAAAACTGGAGTTTATAAGCAGCGAGTTCAAAGACACCCCACGTAATTCTAGTAAACGTTTACCGCAACTGTGCCATCCTTTCTGCAAAAGCACATCTGCAAGCTTCAGCTTCCTCTACAGTCCACCGCTGCCTGCTTGGAGGCCAGATAATCAGCGTGTTGTTAAAGTCGATCACCCGCCTGATCCGGAGTTTCGGTTGCCCGCAAATTTGCTAGCCGCTCAGCTTGCTCCTCTTTCCGTCGTCTCAGCAGCCCGCTGGGACGCCATACAACCAGCGAATCGTTGACGTCGATCGTCCGCCTGCTTCTGCGTTTCAGCTGCTCTGAGAGCCGATTGACGCCTAGCCTGCTCAATCGTCCTCAGGTCCGATTGAACAGAGTCATAGCTACTTTATTAGCTCAAGCTCTTTTTGAATTTAGTGACAAATTAGATTTGCGTTTCCCCAGCATGTTTTAAACCAAACGACAATACACTAATCACTATATTTACATATACACTATATATTACATACACTAATCACTATACTCACCTAATCACAATCAATTACATCTAAATTTCCAAGCAAATTGATGTACATATGAATAGCCAAGTCGTAGCATTAAACAATTTTAAATCAGTAAAATATGTATAATATATATGACGATAACCCGATAAAGTAAACTAAGGCATCGGCATCCATTACAAAATTCAGAACTGAAGTGTTGTTATATAAAGTTGAATTTCAGGCACTGTTCTCTTCTATTCTAATATATCTGAGTTTAAATTTAGAACAAACATTTAAATTCGATTTGAAATCTTTTCGAAATAACTCTTTTTTTCGAGAAATTGAAGGAATTCATATGAAACGAATGCGATAACGTATTTCCGAAATATAAATCAGTCCACGACTATAAACTATTTTACATGTGGAATAGGACATTATAAATTCTGTATCATCAGCATAAGATTAATTCATGTATTCATTTATTCAAACAAACTTAAGTTACCTAATATTACAGCGTATATGCTTAAAAGCAATTCAAATGCGCTACGTACTTACACTAATACTATATTAAAGTAAAAAAATACAACAAAATTGTTATATAAAAAATACATTTCAAAATATTCTAAAAACTAGCATTCGTTGTCGTATTACAATCAGATTAACTGGAGAGATAGATCTTTCTTCATTTACCACAGAGAAGTGTTAAAAATATAAATTTTGTAGTAATAAAAATATTCAATATTTTGGAAAATATTCAACATCCTACCAATCGGTCTATCAATTATAATATGTGTACGGTATGCTGGCTCTCTGGATAGCAGGTGATTTCGCATCGGGGTAGAGTTAACTGGTGCGTACAATGGTGTTTGTGGCAGTACACATTAGCTTTGATGATGTTACAGGCGTAGATAATGGTTTCAATACACATACGAAATTTAAGTGTATTGTAGCCCATCATGCCTAAAATGAAGCTAGATGGATGGAGCGCAGGATAGAAACCGAAATATCGAAAGTAAATATATCTCATTTTTTTCTCTGGGTACCCTCCATCATCAGAGTGTATTTGACCGTATTTCCACACCAGGTTTTATTTTACACCAGGTATAGTTGTATTTTAAGATATTTCAAAGAACTGTATTATGTGATAAAATAATTACGTTAATATTATTGAATTATTTGCATGTAAGTATCAACACCTCCAACATTTTTCTTGCGCAATGACAAGTTTTTTTTCTTGGGAGGATATTATTCGTAAGAGATTAAGTTCACACAGCGGATTAATATACAATATTAATAATATTGGACAGAGTACGCCGCCTTGCGGAATACCGGCTTTGCCGTGCTTGACAGTATCGATCCTAATTTTGAGACAGTCGCTGAACCATCTCCATGCGACTTCACTGATACCATTTCCAGTTAATGTCTTTAAGAGAATTTTATAAGATAATCTCACGAAAGCATCGCCACATGGCCAATTGCAGAAAAAAAGTCGCCACCATTATCTTGCTGCATCGACGTTTGTTTTTTCTTGAAGAATTCTTATTTAAAAACACGCAAGCTTTCGACTGCAGTTTGGTTTTTGCACGACGGCGATAGATCTTACGTCGTATCTCTAGTGACATAAAAAAAATTACTTATTTTTCAATGAAAATTAGTTGCATTTTAATTGGGAAAACCAATGGAAAGTTATTGCTCAGGAAGGATAAAGATCCCCAATTGCAAGTCCATTTCGAGAATAAATTTTGCTTGGACCGACTTTAAGATCTTGTTCCATCTACATGCCTAACAAGAACAAGCTAGCACCAGAACCTTAAATAAATTAAGTTACTCCGTCAAACGTCAACCAATATTATGAAATTCGAAATGTATACTCGTGAATATCTATGCTAGCATTGAGTTTTAAAAAATGAGCTATATTTAGTCTTGTTTACCCTCTTGTCTCTATTATATAATAATAATAATTGCCAATACTTCTGAATAACGCTAACAACTTTCTGAATAACTATAGCAAGAACTTGCTATCAGAGCTGAGTATCACATTTGTCTTCTATACGTAATTGCAACACTTATGTTTCACATTGATTTTTTTAAATCACTTTTCGAATAAATTTAAAAACTAAATCCTTAGCTTTTATTAAGGCTTCCTATATTATTTAACAGGGTAGATAATCACATCCAAGCAGTATACTAGCAGGGACCTGTTTCTCGAAAGGTACAAGTCATAAAGATACAAGTTCACAAGTACAAGTGCCTGTAGTTACAAATTCACTAATACAGGTATTCCCCGAATACTTTTAGATATTTGGAAAAAAAGCCACTACTCTCAAAAAGTATCCACAAGTGGAAATAGTGAGAATGACATTTGAAATTTAAAAATGTAAGAAAAAAAATATCGCTTAAAGCCTATATCGCTTATGGTTCAGATAGAAAATATCAATCGCATTCCAAAAATACCCCCATGGGTATCTAGATTCATGCGCTAGCGAGATGCCTGAATTTTATGGTTGCCCCTAATTTCCTTCTTTTTTTCGCTTGCCATATCCGGATATTTGCATCTGCCGTCGCAGTAATCTCATTAACTAAAATCGTATATGTACGCTATCCGGATTTTATCAGTTAATTGCTATCTGTTTATTACTCGTAAAGTTATCACATCATGAAATTTGAGAGATTTTCATTGCAGCGAAAATGTTTGAAGATTTATTCCCGCTAAAAAATAAGTTTACACCGGATTCCTTCCAGACTAATAATATACATTTTCTGGTTTAAGTTATCACATTATATTAACCTGTTCTGACTGAATCCAATGCAGACTCACTTAGCTTGGAACGAATGTTGAATGTGGACTTTACAAGGTAAGTATTCTATCCCTTTCAGTGTTGTTTAGCCTCTCGCTTTCAATGTATGCATGTGGAATAATCGCAAATGGTACATTTCGCGTTGCGCTGCATTAAGGCGAATGCGAGAATAATTGCGAGAGGCGAAGACCACCATCTCGCGAGCCGCTCGAAAAGATGGTCAGCGCCGCGCGTTAACACGCCGACTATTGGGGCATTTAGATAAAGGCAATTTACCTTACGCGCATTGCATACGCTTTCGAGTGCGGCCATCGCACAGATTAAACGAAGAGTTGTGTGTATTTGTAACAGATATGACATGAATTGTGGCGAGTGGTCAGCAGATATGGCGAGTAGCAAACCGATGTTTGTGATGAATTGAAATACGGTGCGAAAGTCTTTCCCAAAATGTAAAACGTTTATTATCTTACGATAATCTCTTAGAAACATGCCTACGATGAAATGTATCTATAATAGAGTGCGGGTAATATGTGGGTAAGTGTGTATAGTTTGTCATTCAAATACAATTTCTTTAATATAACCAAATACCAACGAAAAATAGTGACCCAGCAGGGGATCGTACCTGGATACTTAAAATGTAGAATCAAGCGACTATGCCACCAGGGCGCAACAAAAGCCAATCCGTGATGAACGTTTCAAGCACTTGGATCAACGGAAATTGTTTGTTACTAAATATTAGTTAAACTAATATAATAGAGATACGGAAACCTTTTAAAGTTTCTTCTTATTATATTAGATAAATCATATGGTTGTATCTATTTTTATTTGTTATGAAAGTTTGATTTCAGGGGATACAATCTTTTGTCAGATGGACGATGATATGTAATGAATAATGCATAACTTAAATATTTTATACTACAATTAATATTAAAGAAAATATATGCAAGTAAAGTGCTAGCTAAAAACATTAACGGTATAAATTCAGAATAATAACTATAAAAATAAGGAAAGAATCCACACTACTTTTCAAGCGTTCTATGAAGAAACACTACATGCAACAAATCTCTCCCTATTCCATAGTTTCCTCTTCATCCTACTTTCCTTTGGATCAAAATTTCCTTGAATTTGTTAGTTACATATTTTACTATTAAATGTAGTACGTCCCGTCAGTCAATTGTCATTATACAGTACGATATTGCCAAGGCAATGTGCTTACTTTTTGTACCTAATAAGTAATGTATATATTATGACTAATAATGGTTTAATGAAGACGCTAATTTTTTCGTCACCCGTTCATTCATTCAGTGACCTCAAAATATTTATTTTCATCTAATTTTTAATAATTAATTTGCAAAATGCCAATTGGATTATTTTGAGCGTCGATATGAGATCTGGCAATTTAAAAGCGCGCACTTCTGGTGAATTTTTGTAAACCTATTTCCTAATCTGTGGCGCGGCGAGCATTTACTGAGTTGCCGGCGCTGCCCCCTTCGCCGCTAATAAACGGAATCTAAATTACTGGGGGTCATCGCGCAAAATGATGGTATTTGCCTCGCACCATTCCGCCATCCGGCCATCCAACCCGACGCTGATAAATATAAACAACGCGACGAGATAAGCCGGGCAATACGCTCGACCGATTCCACAATGTCACATGGTATGTAAAATTGCTCACATAATATTCATAAATCGAAATAATCATTTTACAGTTCACGAAAATGCTTTTG
This sequence comes from Micropterix facetella, assembly GCA_027564375.1. Classification (NCBI taxonomy): domain Eukaryota; kingdom Metazoa; phylum Arthropoda; class Insecta; order Lepidoptera; family Micropterigidae; genus Micropterix; species Micropterix facetella. The sequence continues at coordinate 4,867,399 of JAOPUG010000007.1, read as the reverse complement.
TTTTTGATCCGACGTGAAATTTTTATTCCCAAAAGAAAATATTCATCATGGTTTAATTTTTTATTACAATAAATATTCAATTTTATGTTTTGGTTGAAATAAGAGTATGTCAGTGAAAGCTAAACTAAATCATCCAAAAAATGTGAGATTTTCAAGCTGAATTTTAAACGTCATACATTCGATGAGTATTGTAACTATTTCAAAATTAGTAAAATTCACACGCCCAACAGTTAAGCCTAAGTATGATAATTGCGCCAATGTTCGATATTCCATTTGACAAATAAGCCGCCTGAGAAACATGAATATTGATAAAGAAACACTCAACGTTGTTGACTCGACCGAAATAAATCAATGTTTGGCCTGCCCACACTCGGGGCGCATGTTGCAATTCGTTAGAACGGAATAACTAGCTCCGAATATTCATTTGGCGCGATAGAAACGTAGGACTGTGTGATATTTAGTACTATATGATACTTCATGCGAGTTATTAAAATCAATATGCCACTCTCGCAGCTGTTGTGGGAGGAGAGGAGGGGATACACTAATAATTTAGATCACACCGGTTTAAGGCCCATTCAGTCACTAGATCATGATTTAGAAGCATTTTTAATAAGATGTTATATTTCTTCTTTATTTCTTTGGCAACTATTACATTAACCCCAAAAGACTGACGATCGTTCTTTCGTTGGGCATCTAATAATAATAATGCCATAACTGTTTAAAAGTAATGTTTTCCCTTCGCTCTTAGGTCGTAATATTTTACTCTATGGATCTGGAACTTAGGAAGTTATAATATTTTGACATAAGCTAGCTTTAAGCTCAACAGTGTCCCGAGATGGTAGTTTTTAATAACATAACATTGTTTTTTTTTTAATTTTCTTCCGATTTAAAACAAATGTTAATAAAATACCTTTTTTTTTTTATTTGGTAATATTAGAAATATTTGAATATACTTAATGTCAATTCCTGATTTTAGAATATTGATACCATTGATTATATAGGCTATCAATGGTGATACATTAGAATTAAGCACTAAATAATAATATTATTAGTTAGTAAATTTCATTTACGTAATGCGGTAAGAAAATTTATTTTACGTAATACGAAATGTTCGGCTCAGCAGGATGAACATTACAAGAATTAACTCTGAATGTGAAACCTCATAAGCAACATTAAAAAGCAAATATTTTTTTATATTGCCTTTTCTTTGAAAACAAAAAACATTACTTAAACATCATGTACAACTTACTAAGACCCATGGCTACCTAAGAAAAGCGTTATTTTGTTCAATTTTAAGGAATTCAGAATTTAATTTCTCAGTGGTTACTGAGATATTGAGGCATTGGTTAGGACTAAATCAATTTAAAAAAGTTGTACAGGCCTTTCAACTCACTTTTTCACGTGGAATGATCTGTTCAATATCGTAATATCAAAAATATGAATTTAAAAAAAAAAAACAATTTATATGTTTAGTGTCACAGACAGACTTAATATTTGAAAGGTTTGTCGTACTGTCTCGAATACCATGTATAATTTAATAAATCGCTTCAGCATTTTCAACATTCTTTCGTGTCACCTTTAAATTTTCGGAAAATTGTGTAAAAAATAAATTCTGAAACGTGTCGTGGTTTATTGGTTTATTTCATTTATCCATATACCTAGGTTTATTGGTGTATTTTATTTATCCATATACCTAGGTACATACAATGAGCCATCGTACTGATATATGTATGCTGTCTTATACGGCTACTGGCTTGTAAATAGCTACTTACATCATCCATTGTTGTAAAAATAATTATGCATTTGTAATCCAATTTAATCGCAATTGAAGTAATTTACTCCGCCAATCGCCCTTGTGCGGTACGATTAGTCATAACCGCGGCATTAAAAATCGCTCATTTATAATGCTCGAATCGTGCGAGACGTGCATTTTATATGGTGTAACGTTATGGTGTGCACTAAAATCCTGCGCGTGATTTGTCAATTAGTCGAGATCTGCGTTGAAATTTACAGCACGAAACAAACGCACTTAAAGTGACGGCAGGCAAATAAATTCTGCGCCTGTTTAACTGCGGACGTAGCGAATTACGAGCAGGGTTATTCATTTAAGCATAATTTCACTCTACATATTCGTAAGCGGCGTGCAATGCGAGCGCTGGAAATGGCCTACTCAATCATGTGCGCTGTCGTACCTTTACTAGAAGGGCGATCGTTTCAGATTATATTGGGCGGTTCTAAATGGTTCCGTATAGCTTGTGCTTTAATGGCCGCTTATGTGATTTGGTCGGCTCAACTTGGAGGACTATCTTGGTGAAACCGCTGTGCGGCGGATCCGGAGGAATACCTCGGGCAGAACTGGACAGCTGACGCACTGCTCGATTTACCGGCCGTGTTGTCAATCGAATGAGAGTCGGAGGGGTTTGGAAGTGTATTTTCCCAAAGACGCGTAGGTAGATGTTAACCTAATGTCACCTATCCTTAGAAACGACCCATTGGTCACCCAATCTCGGGTGGCAACGGAGTAAAGAACGCCTCGGGTCCGAGATATTTTTTCGAGTTACGGAATATTGCATTATTACATCAAGTACAGGGCGCGCAAGTGACTTCGAACCTGCGACCAGACGGGCATCGGAGAAATCTCATCACATCTGGGAGTGAGGGCTTGAAATTTCCCAGTACCTCACGGTGAGGAATTGGAATCTCACGGGCTGTAACGGAACTTGAGACGTGGATTTAAATCGTCAAAATTTCTTACGCTCATCTCGAGGCGATATAAGTATGTAGTTCGTTGAATCATCTCAGGGTGGCGGGTTTTCCCGTAGTATAAATATTAAAATCAACCCTGGGCATCTGTTGATTTTCAAAAAGATAAAAAATGGAATAGCACTAAGATCAAAACCGATGCCAAGTACATGATTGATACATCTTTACAGTGACGATACATTTAAAGTTAGTCTACTCGAAATCACAGCCCCAAAGCAATACCAACGGGTGTAAAATAAGTTTTCAGAGCATATAAGGCGATGTTTTAGCGCATATCCAGTACCTATTGGTTTTCATGACATCCAAATATAGTCTAGCGCCGAGATAATGTAAAACCGCTGCCAATCAAATGATAGAAACACCTCAAGGTGAAGATACATTCAAAGTAAAGCTTGATGTAATGACATAACTCTTAGCAATATGCAGGGGTGTACGACAAGTTTTAAGCGTATATTATTATAAGATGATTGTTTCAGCGAGTATCTGGCGTCTGCTGAATTTCATGACAACAAAATAAGGAACGACTCTGAAATATGGCAAAACTGGTGCCGAGTAGATGATACATATACCTTTAACGTAAAGATACATTCAAAGAAAGGCTCCACGAACTGAAAGATCCCATAGTAGTTAGTTAGTTAGTTAGTTTTACTGGGCTGTCTTCCGCACTTGGCCTCTTGATTGGGCCATTATACGTAGCTCATGTTTCGTTTTTTACTCCAACCAACCCAGGCTGTCCCAGAAGGTCAGCAACCTGTTTGGGTTGCTA
>JAOPUG010000007.1:4625353-4643661 GCA_027564375.1 Micropterix facetella | reverse complement strand
AATCGGGGAGGGGGGGGATAAGTTGAAGGGGTCGTAGGGGGAGGGATACAGGCACTTTTCATGATCAATCGTCTCACTAAAATTATCCCGTTACACTTTTTGCCGGCTGACTCTCGCCGCGCGTGACCCCGGTAAAAGGCCTTATCTCAGAAGGTAGGGAAGACGTCTATAAAATATTGAATATTGTATATTAACATTTCTCTTTTCTTCTTCAATTTTTAATCTTATTTTTGTTATGTTGTATTCGTTAAACGTTATTTATATTTAAATTTTATATAATAATAATTATTATTAGACATATAAAATTTTAACGAAATTTCTTTATATCTACAAACTTTTAATGATAATTTTGTCAAAGTCCTAGATACTCTTCTCCTGAGAGCTAACCCCGACCCGTATCCGCGACCAATAAGCTACATGCCTTTCAGTGGAGAAACTGGGATCAAACTGTCATCTGGGAGAAACTGTCAGCTGTCTTTTTTGCTGCTTAACTTCATGCCTGGGTCCAGTGGTCTGGTGCAACTACCATAGTCTGGCGCCCATTCTTGTTCTATTTGAAACACATAACCTATACTTCTCATCTTTTGATTATAATAGTTATACCACCACCAACCTAGCACAAATTCATATATATTTTGAGGACCGGGACTCATGACAATAGTTCGAAAAAATATTTGGCATATTTCAGGATTTCATTCTATAATTCAAAAAATTTAGAAACCTTCCAATATTTTACAGAATTCATTTTTCCCAGCTGAAATTAAAATTGTCTATCGTGCAAGGTGAAAAGTGTATCAATGCCTTTTAAATATCGATTGCGTTGTCAAACGTCAATATCGTATTGTTTTAATGTCTGATGACATAACATTTCAACTGATATCCTTGCGAAAGTTATTTAATTGGATGAAACTACTTATGTATAGGTGGTTATGTTAGCTTGACTCGACTTGTTTACATCGTTCGGTATCGACACAATGACGATCAATGCAAAGAGTGGGCGAACATTTCCGTAAAATTTGAGTAGGGGCATGGGAAGCATTTTACCACCTATACATAGGTCGCATTCATACCTATGCGACCACAGGTTTCCGGAACTGGCCACTTACATAAACAATTTTTAAAAATAATTATAACATTTCAAAATGGATTTCTTTGGCCGTAGAATAAAGTTTGATTCTATCTAACTATCACGTGATTTTGAAAATTTTCCTGTCTGCGCTACGATGGATTTAACTAGTGAAAATGTTCGCTGTGTGCTTTTCTACGATTTTAAGTGTAATTTGACAGTTCAGCAGAGCGTCGCTCGGCTTCAAACTACTTTTGGTATGAAGCACTAAGCAATATGATAATTTCAAACACGTCGTGCCAATCTCTGTTACGAATTTCATGAAGGTCATCCGTCCATCGTTATCAATAACAAAAATTCGATACTATGCACCGTATGATTAAAATAGACAGGCATGTGACCCGTAAATGAAAGAGCATGTAATTGAAAACTTTACGTTGACTGGTGATTAGTTTTTCTACGATATATATTTTTGATGTAGCTAATACTCTATTTGAATATTTCAAAATGCCTGCTGCATTTAGTGTCGTTTATTTTAATTAACTACATAATATCTAAAACAGAACCCACCTCTCCCATCCCCCTCCTATTCTCCCATCTAAGATCGCTAAAAATATCTTGTAAATTTAGGGTTGCGGTTTGAAAAGCGTTGCGTGCCACTGGCTTAAAGAATGTGAATAGAGGCGATGCTGAGAAATGCCACCAACCATCCGAGAAAGTAGCACTAAAATGCCCGAGCACTATTCACTTGACGGACGGCATCCCGGCAGGCAGATATTGGACAATATCACGAAGAGTGCAGCCATAGGACAACCATGTTCTTTGGACGCAGTAAAAAAAATGTTGAAATTAATCCAGTGTGAGTCTGACCGGACATCTCATACGTTTGAAAGTGAAACAACTAATCTTATGTCTCATACATAAGATTAGTTGTTTGTTGCGCGCCTGAGGCGCTCCCCAAATGGATTGAATTTCGAACGTTACAGCCCCTCCCTCCTCCTTCCACATAATTATTGGCTGTAAGTTATCCATAAGACAATAAAATAAAATAAGTAGTTCGTAAGAATTCCGAATAGGGTCTCCTAATAGTTTTAACTCTATTTTTTATTATTTGTTGCGTGGCTTGTTTCAAGCTTTATTGAGCCTGATATCACTTTGACCATTTCTGGTCTATTGTCATCGTCACCTACTATAGCTGCGCGCTCTAGCGTCGAGTCATTTAGCACGCTGGATTGTTTTACCTCTTCAGCTTGGAGGTAGTAGCAACCCAAGTGGGATTTCCTTTTGCGCATCGGTGGGCCACATTCGAACACGAGATGCAGGGGAGTTTCATCGTAAATTTGACGTGATAAATCCACTATCCAACTAGGCCACTTGCCTGTTAGAAACCAACGCCAAATAGCGAGACAAAGGGCAGCAAGTTGCCCGGCGTACCAACCTCACTACCTAACTCCTAGATTTAGTCAGATTTCTCCGACCTCCCATTTAGTCGCGGGTTCGAAGTCGCTTGCGCAACGTTTACCTGTCGTGATAACTCGGCATTCCGTCACTTGGAAATATCGCGGATCCGTGGTGTATTTTACTCAGCTTCCACCCGAGATCGGGTAGTCATTGGGTCATTTCTAAGGGTAGGCGACGACAGGTCGACATTTACCCCCGTGCCTTAGAGAACATACATTCCCAGACTCCTCCGTGTCTCAGTCAATTAACAACAAGGCCGGTTAGCTCGCCCCGTGCATCAGCCGTCCAGTTCCACCCGAGTTTCCGTCCCCAGATCCACCGCGGGTTCACCAGGTTGGTCCTTCTTCGAGGAGGCTCCCAGATACGAGCTGCTCCGCGAATTGAGCCGGCGAAGTTGACATGACGGCCATTATAGCCCAAACTACACGGAACCGTTAGGAACCACCCAAGCTAGATCAATTGAGGTTGTCAACTGCTATGGGCGAACCCGGCCACCCCGGAGCGTTTCAATGAACTTTATCACTATATCGCCCGGAGTGAAACACAGAGTCTTGGTGGACGAAGACAAATCTACATACCAAGCTCCACCTCAGCCCGCGAGAGGCCAACTCCTTATCACGAGGCACTGGGATCAGACGGACCAGACTCGAATGAATTAAGTAGTTATTCAGTGTTAGGTTTGTTGTAATATTTTGCCATGTGGCAATAGGCTCGCCTTTTTATATTTTACATTTGTAAGTGCAAATAGAGGTTATTATTATTATTATTAGTATTAATCACGGGCCAAATAATACTCAAGTATTGAATACATTCTATAGGCGAAACATGTCCATTAATCCAACTGAGTAATACTCAAGTAGTAGAGAAATTGTCCCTTGATTATTCAATCACGACATAAAGTTACAGATATTTAAATTTGACAATGGATATTTTTTTGCATAATTACGTTTAGATTTTGCTGAAAGTGTGTAATCATATTTTATAATTTTTCAGTTCAATCACTTCTCAGGATTTTGCGGTTTATTTTCGACTATATTTTGTGGATAAAGGTAATTATGCATATTCTAAATCGCTCCAAAAGTTAAATTTCATTATAATATATAAAGAGCACGGGGGAATAACAAGGAATGTCAGATTTTTTCCCAAATCGAACTAATAACGCCATCTTGTAGAGAATTGGGCGAGCTATTTGATGCACTAATTAAGTTCGGCAAAAACGAGCGCCACCATAGCGAAAAATCCAGTCGAAGTTTAGGCGTACGCGGGAATAATCGGGTGTAAATAACAAGAGGTGTCAGCACATTGCGTCGAAGGTCGCGCTTGTTTTTGCTATAAAACAACAGTCAGTTGGCACCAGTTGACGAACGTTTTATGCCATTTTAAGATTAGTTTTGATTTTTGCAGTTAGTTGGTCTGATGAATTGATAATTTGTAATAAGAATTGAATAAACAGTGTAGTGTGTGATCAAAATGTCAAGTAGCGACGAAAATACGCACCTGACGATGCCTCAGAAGAAACCAGAATGCAAAGGTCGGATGTCAGATGTTATGTGGAAAATTCGTCTTCAAAGTCACGAAGCCGGTGGGAGCTGTAAATGTAAACGTCTAAAATGTTACGAAATGTTAACAGAATGTGAACGAAAGATACTTTTGATGAAATTTAACACTCTTGATTCTATAGATAAGCAGAATTCCGATCTTGCTGGGCTCATCTCAATAAAAATGATCCACCAAAGAAGATCTAGATTTGGGGATTTTTTCAAACGTCATGATTGCTCTTACACCTATTTGGTGAGGATCCCACGAGATGGCGAAATTCAAGAAATTCCTGTATGCTTTAAGGCATTTTGCTCTCTCCATGGTATCACTAAAGCGAAAGTGGAGTACCTTCAGCAAGGATTGAAATTAGATGGAATGGCTCCAACCGATAAAAGAGGGAACCACAACAAAAATCCAGGCCATGAAAAATCAGTAGCAATATGAGAGATGCAATAAAATTTCACCGCAAATCATTCAAAGGAAGATCCAGTCATTAGAGTAACAAAAATACGTCAAAAATCTATCTCCCAGAAGAATTCAACATAAAAATTTGTTCAAGAAAAACTGTTTCAAGAAAAAAAAATCTGATTAAAATTGCCTACGACAGCTACCGACGAGAATTCCGCCAGTTTAACGTATCGTTTGGTTACCCTCGATCAGACACCTGCAGCGAATGTGACAAGCATATTGCTGAAGTTATATCACTGGAAAAACAGGAGCAGAATGAAGAAATACAAAGCAAACTGAAAACCCTCAACACACAAAATAAGCTGCACAAGATGAAAGCACAAGTTTTTTATGACAGAACGAAAGAAGTGAAGATCTTGGCCAGAAACGACAAGGGATACGGAGCTATAATTATGGATTATCAAAAAAATATTTCCCTGCCAAACATACTCATTCAATATTCACTTGCTTTCTTCAGGCAAATCCTTCTTCTACGCGTATCCTGAAACCATCGCCAAAAAGGGTTCCAACGAAGTTATATCCTTCATCACTGACTTCATAATCAAATATTTGGACAAAGAAGTCCAAATAAACATCTGAAAATATTTTGTGACTCAGCAGGGGGTCAAAATAAAAACTATAACATGTGTCAACCGTGTCACTTTCCATTAAAAATACAGCTGATATTCCAACTTATACCGTTATTTTACTGTTTCAGGTCTTGTTCCGTTGTCAAAGCCTAAATTTTATGATCTCCAAATTCTCAAGAGGTTTTGCTCACCGGCAAGTCAAGTTTTCTACCAAAATCTTCTATACGAATTGAGATAAAAACATTCTTGTTAATAAAGATTAAAGTTATCAGTATTTTTCTAATAAAGATAATACAAAAAACAGTGTACGGCCATCATTTGGAATAATGAATACAATGTAGAACAATTAACATAAACAAGGAATGTCACTGACATTCCTCGTTTTTGTAAATATTTAAAATCCCGCTTTTCCTTTTAAGGCCGTTTTATTGAAATATGTTTATAAAAGAAGCGAGTTTTATACTTTTAAATGAACTTTCAAAACCAATTTACAGAACATATTATTGCTCTTAGTCTTAAAATGGTTGCAACTCTCAATCTTTAGCTATAAAATTCGTTTTTCTCGAATTTATATTTGATTGACATTCCTTATTCTTCCCCCATGGTCTTCATATATTTATGTAGTACTCTACATGTAGGTATGTATGTAAAACTGATACTTTAATTACTGGTGATAAATACTCGACTATAACTAGGGGGTATTAGTTACATTACGAGGCCGGACTGGACGCCGCCGCGACGGTTTAATTGATTTTCAATAATAATTAATGTTATACAAAGACAACTTCTGAGGTCTCAAGGAATAGTGGGTTATTCATAACATTTAATAAGTAAATATATGTAATTAGTTATTGTTTAATTAAAAAATAACCATTACCGTTATTTTTAAATGTATAGCTTGGAAACGGCGCGACTGCTAAAAGAGTATTTAGCCTATACTTCCTTGTATGTATGTTTTTTGATGTGTTATTTTTCCTAATTTAAGAATTATAGCCTTTGGTGCCATAAGGAATTTGAAATGAAATTGCAAAGAAAGATCCATTTTTAGCTATATTTGTGGTCTGCTATAGTCGAAAATAACGAAGGTATAAATGTATGTGGTAATATGGGAAATTCGCATTTATTGGAAACTATATAATAAAAATGTAAATGTTCGTTTGGTCGTAATCTTAAATCTCCGAAAGTTCTTCACCGATTGCTTTGAAATGTTGACGTAACGTTGCATTCGAATACGCGCGTGTCTCTATATAGATGTCATACATGTGACAACTATATATCTACCTATATAAATAAAAATTTGAATGTTCCTTACGTCAAAATCTTAAATCTCCGAAAAGTCTTCACCGATTGCTTTTAAATTTTGACACAATGTTGCATTCTAACACGCGCATGTTTATATGTAGATGTCACACATGTGACAGTTAAAACCATGTTTTTACATGTCAAATGTGGGCATAAAAGCCACACACGCTATACTTCAGTCATTATTTTACGGCAATGGGAACACCATCTGTTGAACGTAATAGAACGAGCATCAGAACGGTCATCGAGACTAAGGCACAGCAACGCGAGGCGATGTGCAGCTTATAATATATTTAAAAAAATATCCAATTAGAATAGTCACTTTCAAATATTTTGATATTTCCCAAGACTAGAAATATTTTACTGATAAAAATGAAATAATCTGCAATACCCATTTGCACCGGTGCTCGTATATATCCGAAATACTTTGAAACCAACATAGATTGAAGGTAACATAATATACTAAAATAATTTAAAACAAACGAAGATATATTTTACTTCGGCCCAGCCTGCGGAGGGGTGGGGGGCGAAATCTTACAATCGTACGAACAATGTAACGACTTTAAATCGTACAAAAAGATTTTTCTCGACGTCCGTCATACAGAAAGTCAGAGATATTTTTTTGTATGATTTAGATGAACTCTAGGACATGAAATTAAAACGTCCAAATAACTTTTCTCGACGTTTCACATAGCCTAGAGTCCATCTAAATATAAATGAAATGAATGGCCGGCTGTCTGGATGTGTGGATGTTACTATGCACGACATAGTAAACTACGTCCGTTTCGCCGATAGATAGTTATTGTCAATGCGTAGAGTCCAGTTAATTTTGAGGCCTATACAACCTAATTATTTTATTATTACCTTTAATACATCTAATTTAATGACGACCGTCAACACCCTCTATCCGCCCATGAAGGACCACTTAGTTGGTACGTCACACATTAGTATTGGACTCAAGATGGCGTCAAAAAGTCATTTAACATTTTTGGAGCTTAAAACTTAATAAACGGACAACAAAACATCATGAGCAACAAAAAGAAAAGTTGTTGGTCATTATAAGACGCGTAAAATGAGGTAGGTACATGTCACCTGGGATCAATCCATCAGTTTAGACAAAAATGGTGAGAAGTCATACATCATATGTAGAAGTCATACATACAATAAAATAATCATATGGGTCGACGTTTAACAAGCGATTGGGGTTTTCCCCTGCAATGTTTCCATTCTGAGTCCTTGAGACGCGCTGTTATGATTATATTTTTTCTCATTTCCATAATGTGAAAAAGCAGTGTTTTTGTTGAAATGCATATCTGCCTGAATTTGGTACAGAACCAACCAAATACAATCATCCAGCTCCAATATAATGCAACTGAAAAAAACATCATTAACTGTATCACCGACATCAGCCTAACAATTTTATTTATACCACCGTTTACCTTAATCATTAGTGATCGCAAGCACTTTAACGAGGAGTGATGATAGGCTGACCATATAATTGAGTTTACAAAAAGTAGACCATTGGAGTGCAGTTTAAGTGGATCCTCAGCGGGCATAAGCAATAATCATGGAGAGTCGAGAAGACCACGTGCAGTGCTGCGATCTGGAATATAGCTCGTTTTAATGAACGTTAAAAAAGGTCGGAATCCAATAATTAAGTACAAAGCCGCAATTACTTATGCCTCATTCCTCGAAGCGCGAAGCGCGCGATTGCAAATGCTAACGCGTTTGCGAGTCACACACAATGTTATTAGATATTTGTAGTTTTTTTTTATCATTTCAAAGAAAATAGTTGATAAACTTAGGTTCTTATTTTAATCCAAAATAAAATTTGGCAGAGGGAAAACCCAATTGTTTGTTAAACTTCGCTCAAACGATTAATTTCTTGTATGTATGTATAAATATATTAGGATATTCAGATGCAACTTTTTGAATTCTGAAAAATTCTGACTTTTTGAAGCCATCTAGCGGCCGTGTCTAATACTAATTCGTGTTCAACGCACCGATGCCAGGTTGTTACTACATCGGTAGATAAATGGTACTGACAGTGGTCTTTAAATTAAATAAATAATATTAATAAAAATAATTAGGTTGAACCAACCCCAAAATCAACTGGGCTCTGCGCAGTGACCATAACTATCGATTAGCGAAAGAAATGTTTGAAATTGAAGTAGTTTCTTAGAGTTATCGTGCATAGTAAAATCCACACATCCAGACATACAGCCACAAACACTTTCCTGGTTTAGACGGACTCTAGGACATGTGAAACGTCGAGTAAAGTATTCTGGACGTTTTAATTTCACATCCTAGAGACCATCTAAATAAAAAAAAACTTGTGCCTGTCTGTTTGGATGTGGAACGCCGAGAAAAGTCTGTTTGAATGATTTAAATTCGTTACATACATACGTTAATTTTACGACTATATTTAAAAATATATCTTTAAGCAACGTCTAATCTCATTCATACAAATATTAAGCTTATTTCTTTCTCTATTAGAAATCCTATAGATAATAGTGACAGTCGACCTCAACTGCATATAGTGTTTATCAAATAGATTAGAAACTCAAGGTTGCGTGCAACTTTCCATATGTGAATAAAAAAGTGGGCAAAAGATCTTATATAGTAAGCTCTGGCACGAGTGCGCATTTAGTAAAGATTAATTCTATATATAATCTTCGGCAGAAGAGTTAAAATTTTAATATGTATATATAGAAATATATATCCGCACGCTTTATTTCTTTTAAATCCTTTTATGTGTTAGTTCATATTCTGAATTAATAATAATAAGGTTTGGATCCATGTAGTAAGCGTTCCCTCAAGACGTTAGGTACAAAAATACACTTTTTCTCCACAGTTAGGGCAAAAGTTGGTACATGGTATGTTAATCGATTTTTGATCACGGTCAGATGCTGCCGATCATGTGCGGAGAACAATTTGAAATGTTTAATCTAGATAAACACACCAAAAACAAAGTTTACGAGGTATCTAAGCGTATAAAATTACATGTAGTCAAAATACAGTGTCAATAATCGAAATATTATACCAGAACTGCTAAAAAGTAATCCTATCTCATAGTTTCAACACTATTTGCTCAAGTCGACTGTAGACATCTGGCAGTTATCCACCATAACACCTTGGATACTAATTCAGCGTTGCCAAATTAACGGCTATCTGAAGTGTCAAGCCACTGTGAATTTGTAGACTGCAATATGGAAGTCACCACTCACTTCTAGCCTATATTGGGAAGCCATTTGCCTTTCTCATATGATTTTAATATTTATTTACCTACTAGGGAATGATCACTCTGCCACAGAGAATTACTTTGCTAGGTTTTGAGCCGGTATATGTGTAACAATTAAATAACGGCAGTGGTCTAAAATGATGCTTATTTAAAAAGGTGTTACAAATAGCTACTAATCCCTTTAACATAATTTCCTTCCCTATATATACACTGCTGAATACGTGTTTTCCATTATCCATAACAGTACTATATCATCGTGCCACCCTCATCAGCAAGGTTAGCGATTTTCTCTGAGCTCTTCTACAGACTATGCTATAGCTTGAGGACTGACGAAACTCTGCGGATATAATTGTGCTACATGACATGGCTCTGGATAGCCCATGCCTAGTTTCAAGTGTAACTCAAAGTAAGACCCGTTCTATACAGTTATTCGAGCCCCTAAGGCGACATTCTAACTACATACGCAATGCAATGCTTAATCGCACGTACAATAATAAATTCACAGAGCATGACATTTATAGCAGTAACATAATTAGTTTCAAAACGGCAGTGCGATCCGTCCTTGAAACAGCACTATAATAATATATTTATATAGTTACTCATGTATCTAAACATTTATACATTTAAATATTTACACATTTATATTTATACTTCGTCTATATGTATGGACTCAACAATATTACTATTAACAGCATATATAATAATAGTGTAATACAATAAATACCCTAAATAATAACATTATAACCAAACAAATATGTGTCAAATTATTTCTCATGATGTAAGTTATAACCAGCATAAGAATATTTCTTGTTACCTGAATAAATAAATAAATAAATAAAATAAGGATCACTTACATACAATCCATTCCCACTCCCCCTCACTAAGCCGAACCGGCTAAAGCATGCACAGCTCCGTTATTTAATTGTTAGGGTCCATTCGTTACCCTCTGCCTTAGTAGCATAACCTAGGTAGACTATTATTTGGTTAGCATTTGTAAATGTCGGTAGGGGCGGTACGGTGCACAATCAGCCGCGGCGCTACTGTGTGTCGCCGTGGGCCGTGTGAGTTTGCGCGCGGCGATGTCAGCTGAGATCGCAACCATTGTGACGTTAGCCGGGTTCGCAACCGGCGATGTTTAGCCGAGATTGCAACCATTGTCGCCCCTAGACCGCGACGGCGGCGCCACCTTTTGCGGTGCGGCGACAGATCTTCACCTCCCGATCACAAGTCGCGTGCTCGAGATTCTCCCCGAGCGCTAACCGACGCTATCTACGCCCGCGACGACGGCTATAATGAATGGCCGATCCCGCTCATGTCTGTAACGAGACAATGTTGTGCCGACATTCCAAGAGAATAAAAAGAATAGAAATATTGCAGTGTATCGCAGTACTAAATATCGAGAGAAAATATAATAAACTGTCACAAACATCTGGGACTAGGGACGTTCGAGGAGAAACTGCATCACTTTAACATGATGACCCTGAGTGATAGGTGCACCGTAGCGGATATGGCGTGCAGAAGACGTGATTTTAAATAGTCACATTGATTCCCCTTCTTTATTGGCGTGTATTCGCCTATGGGCGCCATCTTTTCACATGAGGTTTGCTCGTATATTTCAAGAGCCCAAGTGTAAAACCAGCTACTATAAAAAACCGTGTCGTGGACACACCCAATCAGCGACACTGAAATTCAGTAACACTGTCGAAAACCGTTTCGTCACGGAAATTTGTGATACACTATCCAGCACAGAATAGCATTCTACTTATATATAATCTACTTATTTCTATCTACGTTTTAATTTGCGAATCTTACATTAAAGATCGTTTTATTATTTAAACAGGTTTTGCTGGCAGTAGCATGTAATATTCACTGGGAATATTTGTGTTTTAAATAAATAATATATGTGATATTGTATTTCACATGTGATATTATGTTCCAAATTATTCCATGTAGCTTGGGTTTTAATAGCCGCCGTGTGATCTGGACAGCTCAACTCGCGGTGCAGCTTCTATCCGGGAGCCTCCACGAAGAGGGACCAACCCCGTGAAACAGCTATGCGGCTGATCTGGGGAAGAAACACTGGTTGGTTTACCGGCCGTGCTGTCAATCGACTGAGACACGGAGGATCAGGCAATGTATATATGTTCCCTAAGACTCGGGGGTAGATGTTGACCTAATGTCACCTATCCTTAGAAACAACCCGTTGGTAAACCGATCTCGGCTGATTATGCCAAGTAAAGGATGCATCACATTAGAGAGGCCGCGCAAGCGATTTCGAACCTGCTACCAGGTGGGAAGTCGGAGAAATCTGACCACATCTCGGAGTGAGAGGGGCGATGGTGACCACTGGTTTTAAAAATTATCTCACGGGCTGTTGGTGATATTGTGTACGTGGATTGGTGAATATAACGATACAGTTCGTTGAAACGCCCCGGCCTGGCGGGTTCACATTAGTATGAATCTTAAATCCAACCTTGTATGTATATGTACGCAATGGACGGTCTCACGCAGCTTGGGCTTGATGGCCAGTTGTATGTGTTCTTTGGTCGGCCCAACTCACGGAACAACTCCCATCTGGTAGCCTCCACAAAGAGGGACTTAACTTGGAAAAGCCATTGAGAGCTCTGCCTGCGGTCTGCAACCTGCAGCTGTTGACGATTGGGATCGAGTGTGCGGATCCGGAGGAAAACCTCGGGCGAGACTAGGCGGTTTATGCATTCTTGCAACAGCTCCGTGTAGTGTAAAACCAGGGGAGGTTGGGGCGTATGATTCCTATGACAGAGGGGATAAATATTGGCCTGATGTCACCTATCCCTAGAAAGGATATGTTGGCCATCCGATCCCGAGTGATAATTGGCAGGCAAATAACACCTTAAATCCGCGATAAATTCGAGTTACTATTTACCGCTTACATCATGTAGAGGCCGCGCAATCGACCTCGAATTCGTGACCAGATTGAAGGATGCAGAATCCGTCCAAATCTGGGAGTGAGGACGTGAGGGGCCCCAGGGGGCTTGAAAATTCCCAGTGCCTCGCGGTAGAGTTGGAATCTCAAGGGTTGTTTGCGTTGTTGAATCCGTGGATCGTCTTCTTTAAAGTCTCTTTGTAATCATCCCACGGGTGAAAAAAGATCTATATCGTGATAACATTCTAGGATATCGGGTTCGCCCGTTGCATTGATGCCCTGAACTGACGTATACGTCTAATGGGGCTGAATGATTTCATGCACCTTGAACCTGATTGCCAGTCTCTGTTACTTTGGTCGACCCAACATCAGTCCCATCTAGTAGACTACTCGAAGGTAAGGTCGACACTGAGCTCTGTCTGCGGTTGTATCATGGATTTGTAGACTGTTGGTATCTGACATTTGGATTTATGATTCATACTACGGGCGAACCCGCCTTCCTGAGGCATTTCAACGAACTCTATCGTTATATCGCTCCGAGATAAAAGCAGTTTTTTTTTACAAAACAATCTACGTATTCAAATTCGCCGTAGCCCGTCAGAGTCCAGCCCTTACGAAAAGGCACTGAGGTCAAAGAAACTTAGCGGGCACTTTCGCCCCCTAACTACCAAATTTAGAGAGATTTCCTCTCCATCTACCCATTTGTTTTCGGGCTCGAAGTCGCTTGCGCGACCTCTACCTATCTTAATAATGCAGCATTCCTTGACTCCGAAATATCAAGGATCCGTGGCGCCCTTTACACGGTCTGCAACCCGAAATCGGTGGGCAATAAATCTTTTCTAAGGACAATTTTGAACCCTTCCATTCCGGAGCGTTTCAAATAACTTTATCGCTAATCACCCCGGAGTGAAGCATACAGATTTCGATGAACGTAAACAAATCTATGTATCAAGCTCCAACTCAGCCCGCATGAGACCTACGCCTTACGGCGAGGCACTGGAAATTGGCAGCCTCACCCCCTTGCTACCAAATTTAGACAGATTTCTCCGTCTAGCCTGTTTAGTCCCAGCCCGCAGTCACTTGTGCAGCATCTACCTATCATGATAACGCGGCATTCCATAACTAGGAAATATCGCGGACCGCGGCGTCCTTTACTCAGCAATGCTCACCGGAGATCGGGTAGCCATCGGGTCGTTTCTACGGGTAGGCGACGACAGGTCGACACCTACCCCCGTATCTTAAAGAGTATATATTCTCAGACCCCTCCGGGTATCAGTCAGTGACAACACGGCCAGTAAGCCCGCCCCGTGCGCCAGCTGTCCATGTCTGCCCGAGTGCCCGAGAGTTTCAGTCCCGGATCCACCGCACAGCGGGTTCACCAGATTGGTCCCTCTTCGAGGAGGCTCCCGGATAGTAGCTTCCCCGCGAGCTGAGCCGACCACATTGACATATCGGCCATCATAGCCCAAGCTGCACGGAACCATTGAGAACCCGTTTCTAAGGACAGGTCGACGCCTACCATCGCGTCTTGAAAAGCATTACGCTTCCAGACCCCCCCCCCCTCCTGCGGCTATTCGAAGAGGCTGCCGGTGGGAGATGAGCTGTGAGTCGGGTCGACCGAGCTGACCAAATTGGCCATATGACCCGAGCTACACGGCCCCATTAGAACCCAGTTGCTACCTGATATATTTTTATTTAAGGCTATCTCGGGCGAGTCCGTCTTCATGAGGCTTTCCAATAAACTTTATCGTTATATCAATCCGAGATGAAACGTACAGAATTTTAATATAACATATCCACTATCTAACTACGCTGCGGCCCGTTAGACACCGACGCCTTAATAGCGAGGCACTGGGCAGCGAGCTGCCCGGCGGGCCAGCCTCACTCCCTAATTACCAAATTTAGACGGATTTCTCCATCCGCCAGTTTGGTTCCAGGTTTGAAATCGCTTTAGCAACCTTTACCTGTACTGATAACGGCATCCTTTACTCGGCAATGATCACTCGAGATCGGGTGGCCATCGGGTAGTTTCTAAGGGTAAACGAAGATAGGTCGACACCTACCCCCGCGCCTTAAGAAGCATTACACAACTAGACTCCACCCGACTATTCGTCAGTTAAACGAGGCCGGTAAACCGACCGATACATCAACCGGCCAGGGCCGCCCAGGTCCGACTGCAGGTTTAACCGGATTAGTCCCTCTTTGGGGAGGCTACCGGATGGGAGCTGGGTCATGTGTCGGGTAACAAGATGGTGATAAGGCCCGACCTGCTCAGCCTCATTAGGCCCCGTTGGTATCTTATAGTGCGGATCAGGGGAACACCTCGGGTGGCCCGGGCTGTTGTGCACTGACCATGCTGCTTAACCGGCAAATAGCCGAGGAAGTCTGGAAACGTATGTTTCCTAATAAGCGAGGATAGATATAGACCTATCGTCACCTATCTTTAGAAAAAATCTGTTTGTTGGCCACTCGATCCCCAGTGTCACACACGGGCAAAGCCCGCACCGATCCGCGATAATTCTAAATAGAAAAATCGCTAATTTCAGGTAGAAGCCGCGCAATTGACTTAGAATCCATGACCAGACTGGAGGATTGAGATATTTCTCCAAGTCCAGATTTGGAGTATCAAAGGCGCGAGGAAGACGTACTGGGTGGCACTTTGCAGTGCCTCGCTGTTTGGGGTTGGCATCTGGCGAGCATGTGGCGAAGCTTGACTGTAGATTTGTTTTGGTCCAATAAATTTGTCACGTTCATTCCACGGAGAAAAGGAAGAAAACCGGCTTTATAACAGCATGGGGTGGTGAATTCTCTCGTATCCATTTACAACTCAAGTCTGCATATGTTGAAGATATATTCCATAAATTTAATCGGATATTTGCCGCATTATTTTTCTGATTTGTAACATAAGAAACCATACAAATCTGGTAGTGACGGATCGAGGACTGCCCACTGGATGGCAATTTACAGTGTAACGCAAGTGGCCATATCCAGAAACTTTCATTATGGCCCACGTATCAATGTCGTTACTGATTAAATACTCGAGGAGGTATTCTCCTCTCTTGTTTATATCTGAACTTCCCCATATGGCGTGAAGCGCATTTGCATCACAGCGGAGGATGAATTGTTTTTTATTTCTTTTGCAGTTGTAAATAAAGTTGCAGACGTTTTCAGGAAGTACGTTTTGCGAGTCTCCGGGGAAGTATGCGAGCAATAAGTACCTCATGCTTTTCCCTCTTTTACATTACTTCTATAACGGCCAAGGCAGTCACATCACGGCTAATGAATTGCGAGATCGGGACATAGTTGGTTCCCTTACTGAGCAGTATAGCTTCTCGCGGGTTTTCATACTCATTTCTGTAAACCAGTCTGCATGTGTTAGTAGGAAGGCCTTTAATTTGACTTTTGATAACCCAAAGCTCTTTTATAACAGCTATGTTTAAATATAGCTTATTTAAACATATGTTTAAATAGAAATTTAAAAACAGTTGTATATTTACAACGAGGTCATTAATGACCTCTATAAATATTCAACTAAGCACATCAAAGGCGGCTTTTAAGTGATAGATATTTATCTGGAAGCATTTTATATTCCCAGCCGAATAAGAAGGCTTAATTTAATTGGAATATCCTATAAATGCTCTAATCTTCGGTCTATATCTTCAGACGACTTAATGTCGACTGGCTACATATTGCTATTACGTGTTTTCTAGGTCTTTAGTAAAATCGCATGCAAATCATTGTTTCAGCGGTCTATAAGTGTGAAGCTTTAAAAGTGTACTAAAAAAATTTAAAAGTGTTTCAATGTACTAAAAAGTTAAAATACCTTTAAGTGTTTGCTCCAAAGTAGCACATAAGAAAACATGGGTTATACATCCTCGCCTAATTTTATAGTGATTATGATAAATATGCATTTTGATACAGGAATATTTCCCAATCTTCGTCTATCATATTGATAGAGTAGTAGTGTTTTGCTGCCAAAAGCTCATCATCTCTGAATCTTGTTTATATAGATGACTCCTATTCGTCTGCTAAGCAGAATCGCGCGTCTCGGTTCTAAACCAAATAAGGCACTCTTGCTGTCGGACCGAATGGATGCGTTGCGATGCCTTTTGGCCTCGCGAGTAGCGTTTCGCCGGAGCTAGCGGTCGCGCACGCCATCGACAGAGGTATGATCGCTCTCGCCATCTAAGCCACGCTCCGGCACGCGGCATATTTATGGCCTTAGCGATATCCTTGCGACCGTTTACACACGCATGCGCACCGCCACTACTATCGCCACGGACGCATCGGAAGTGCTCTGGCTTTGCAGCCTCGGTGACCCGGGAGATATACCTACTGGCAGTCAGATGAATCCGATACACTTAGAACTAGCGTAATAACCAACTGGTATCCACTATAGAAGTTGGCGCACAAAATACATTTAGTTTGTGGCCACTCTGGTTAGTACTGCCCAATATTATTAATCCTGTACTTTCGCGACCCGAGTTGGATCTCTTCTTGCTTCACACGTTCACTGCTACTATGTATCACCATATTATTATGTTACATGGCATTATTGGTACTATACAGATGTCTAATTTGATTCTTGCAATATATAGTTCCTCAGAACAAAAATAATGTTATAATGGTGGTGGAGGGCCACATATGCTCAAATAATAATGGGTGTATCTTTGGAGTTGTAATAGGCCATGAAATATAATTTTATTAATTTATTATAATTTATTTTTATTTTCAAGAAATATACAGCAATAATAAATATAATTTATACTTCTATAAATAATCAACTTATAATCAATGTTATTTCCAATGATTTACAATATTATTTCAGTGTAAACTAAAATAAACCCAAATATAATAAACGTGATAGAAAAAAAATTAAAAAGAGAAATTAGAAAAGCATTAAAACATATAAATAAAAGAGAAATAAATTTGTTAAATTTGGTTTTGTGTTTGTTATATCTAAAATTATCTCTGTGTGTATATTGTAATGTGGCTGTGTGGTTGTGATGTGCAAGTGTGTGTATGGGAAGCTGTGTGATTGCATGAGGGTGTTTATGTATATGTGTGTTTGTGTGTACGTTTGTTTGATTAAATATTTTTATTTTGATGTTGTTCGCGTACTGCTTCTATAAAATTCGTTTTAATATTGTGTTTAAATATATGAATAACTTTTTGTTATAAAATTGCAAGTATACCTTTCATTTCATACAAGTATAACATTTTAAAAAATCGTATTGGAGTCACTATTAGTCGTTTTGGCACTTTTCGCTGTATAACTGTAGAATTCTGTATTATGTTCTAGAAACCACCGATAAGTTTGGAATTATAAATATAATTTTTAATTTATTGCCAAACGTATATTTTTTTGTGTATATATCTATCTGCGATCAGTCTTATAAGAATATAATCAAGTTGGTTGGGAGTAGATCGCGAGTAGACCGACTCCTCAACTGAAGAGTCACACTGTCTGTATGTCCTGCCTTATCTCTCGTTGTTCAGGTCTGCTCGTCGAAGCGCTTTAAACATCTGATATGATATCACTGGTCAACGCATTTTTTGTCCCTTTAACAAAGATAGTTAAATCTTATAGGAAATTTCACGCTTAATTTAGATATGTAATTAGTTTTTTTCTATCACGTCAGGTTTTTATGGAATTTATGGAGTTTTACTAAAATATGTAAAATTCATATTTTTTCGTGTGTTATCATTGATTTTTTTAATAATATGGCAACACTAGGCTCGAATGTCATTTTGACA
>JAOPUG010000007.1:4581712-4596708 GCA_027564375.1 Micropterix facetella | reverse complement strand
AAGATATACCTTCACCCAGTGCAGTTATCATTGTCATATGATTACTATGATTGTTATCATTGCTTCAGACTGCTATTGTTTTCAATATTTGACTATTTATTATTATTCTCTGACTATGTGTCCTTTTCTAAAAGACCATGTTAATTCTATAAGCAGGTTTCTCTGTACTGAGTCCCTGGTTTGTATTCATGAAATATTATAACTTGTTGTATGTGTTTTAAAATACTGCCTAAGGAATAGTATAGATGATAATGACGATTAATATCAACTGCATAGTGCCCAGTTTTCGACGGTTCTCCCCTACACATGCAATTTAATTTTATAAGTAGTAGATAAAAAACACAACTTTTTTCCATTCATTTTTACAGTGTGTATTTTCAAAGTTTTTTTTATATATATTCATCTCCATAGACGAATGGGTCTTATTAAATTATATTTAATTAGGTATTTCATAAAAAAAAAAATTGTACCTATGATAGTGACTAGTTTATTTAATTTTTCCTGTGATTTCTATAAATCGTAATATCTATTAAAAAAATCATTTCAAACTGATTTTGTGTAGGATTTTACAAATTTCTCTTAAACTCAGGTACATAAAATATAAAAGTGGTAGTGTATTGAAATCAGCGAAATGATATTCGACTCGACTGGTTAGGAAAGAAATTAAAAATGTTTAACCTTACCTTGTTTGTCCATTTTTAATAAATACATGTTTTTTTTTCACTTTAAACTCTTGAGTTAGGTTCATTTTGAATTCATGTCGATGGCTTCAAAACTAGCCGAGATAATCTATAGTACATATAGACAGACCTACAAAGTAGCCTCATCAATACGGATCCGGTTGTACCTTTTGGTCGTCGCAAGGAACCCTAAAATTGCAAGCAACCCGCTTCGTTGCAAACGAGAGTGAAAATGAATTACACTGACATGTAAGTCGACGAATATAATAATTACTGGGCAGAACAAACGAGAAGCGCTTTCGCCAAATTGAACAATATACTCACCACTTGAATGTGTCAACTGCTACGGGCGAACCCGGCCACCCCGGAACGTTTCACCAATATGGTGGCACTGAAGTGAAACACTGAGGACGAAAATGAATCTACGTATCAAACGCCTCCTCATCATACCATAAGTGACCACGCCTTACCGCGTGGCACTGGGAATTTTCAAGCCCAGTGTGGCGTCCTTCACGCCCTTAGCACCAGATTTAATTATATTTCTCCGACCTCCCGTCTGGTCGGATTCGATGTCGCTTGCGCGGTGTTCTACCGTAAGTAAGCATCAATTTCTCACTGGAATTATCACGTATCCTAGGCAACCTTTACTCAGCTTGCCACCCGAAATCGGGTGGCCAATGAATCATTTCTAAGGGTAGATAGCTTAGAGATAGGGTAGATAACTTCCCCCGCTATCTTAGGTCGCATTGTGCTTGCAAACTCCTCCTGCTATTAGTTGTTGAGAAAAGGCCAGCAGAATGACCAGTGCATCAAGCAACCATCCATCCGAAGTTTTCACCGCGGAGTCACCGCTTTACCGGGATACTGGGGGGCTCTGGCTGTATCACCACAAGTAGGATACAGAGGGCCCATCTTCAAGAAAGCTGTCAAGCAAGCGCAGGCATGTCGACCATCGCTCAGACATCCAGGATCGTCCGAGGCCTTCTCACGGATCAGTCACCATGCACAGCGGGTTCACCGGTTTCGCCCCTCTTTGAGGAGGCTGCCGGATAGGTGTTGAGACGTGAGTCGGGCCGGCCGTAATAGACAGTGTTGGCCATTGAGACCCGAGCTGCACGACCCCATTAGACCCCATACTCACCAGTAAGGACCCTAACCTTCCTTAAAAAATGAGTTTGGCTAAATGCTATGTTTTCCCAAATCTTCTATGTGGCATGAAATCATGGACCCCGCTGGAATCTTCTGGTTCGTAATGGTTCAATTCAGCTTGGCCTGATGGTCTTTCTGTGCTTTCTTATGTCACCCCAACTCACGGTTCTGCTCCCATCCAGTAGCCTCCTCGAAGAGGGACTCAACCTGGAAGGGCCGCTGTGAAATCTACCTGCGGTTGTAACCTGCAGTCGTAGACAGTTGGGATCGGAGTTTCTGATCCGGGGAAACACCTCGGGCGGAATTCCGCTGTTTGCGCACCGTGCAGAGTTATCCAATCGCTTGCGCAATCCGGCGAATAACCGGGGGAGTCTGCAAACGTATATTTCCTAAAAAGCTATAATATTTCTTGACCTGGCGTCACCTATCTTTAGAAACGATCCGTTAGCCACTCGATCGCGAGTAAGCTTGACGGGCAAAGGGCGCCTCGGATCCGCAATAAATTCGATTGGACTTACTGCAAATGCCAGGTAGAGGCAACGCAAGCGACTTTGAATCTGAGACCAGACTGGAGGATGGAGATATCCGTCCAATCTGGCAGTAAGAGCGAGAGGAGACTCGCATGGTGGTGGTAAGGCGTTGGGCTGTTACAGGTCCTTGGCTTAGTTTGACCATGGATTATGCTCATCCAAAGTCTTTGCATTTATTCCAAGGGAGAAAGAATGGCAACAGTAGTTATAACTTCCTGGGATGGCAGGTTCGCCTGTAGCAATTTGATGCACCACCACTGATGGAATCCTCTTGTAAAAATATGCAGTCACCCGATTACTGGATACACCGAGAGATGCTTAAGATTTCGTGGACTAATAAAGTTCATAACGAATTGGTGTTTCAAAGAATGTGGAAAGAATTGGAACTCCAGACAATGATTAAAGAACTAAAGAATCATGAGAGGCAGTACATATTACCATCTGCAACTTATTTTTCAAGGCAAATTACAGGAGTGGAGGGCCGGAGAGCATTACGGCCCGGGAAGATGCCGAATTTCTTGGCTGATGAACTTAAGACAATGGTTTGGAAGGAGAACGATTTCCTCGTTCCGGGTAGCGAGTATCTAAAGTTAGGATATATATAATGATAGCCAAATTCCGAGGAGGAGAAGGCACTTAGAGAAGAAGAAGAATATCAGTCTCGGACGGTTATTCTTTGCTGAATAAATAGATCAATAGTAGGATATTATTATTAGGTCCTTATCTAAGCAATTGTTGTTTTATAAAAAAAATCAGGTCAAAATATTTGTATATACTTCTTAGGTACCTATATACGCAGTTTTGATATTGTAATGAGAGTTGGTTAATTCTGTCATATTCCCGTTGATAGGAATCAACGAATATTTTGAAAGTGTGTTTCAGAGTTATGTCTTCAGAGTTATTTTTTTCCTCAGCAACAGTTACAGAAATCCCGAAAAAAGTGGAAGTATGTCGGACCTCTTGCAATTTTGCGACTGTTTTGAATTCTTATTCAGAACCATGGATGGAGAACGATTAACCGGGCTCGCAGTCGTGAGCTTCTTTATCATTGTTTATAGTTCATGACGGTACACATTTCCGTTAACTTTTGTGCCAGACTAATAGATGACACTGACCCATCAGACGGTAATTAACATTTTCGGACTGATCTTGCGTTTTAGACATTGCCCAGCTGCATCTCCTGGATTTAACCAATGTGATAAAATTACCAGGATGACGCGATTGAACCAATAACGCATAGGTCGTTGGTACATTGTGTTTAGTTCATACACATTTTGATATTGTGTGCTATCTATTCTGCGTTGCTACCAAGACGGATCTCATATTCGAAAATAATTAACAGTTTCATGATTACACACACGAAAATATAGCAGTAATAATATACGACAAAATAGCAAATGAATAATTAATTTTTAAAGAAGGAATACCATGGATTTGAAAAAAATTAATTTAATTTAGAATTAATCAAAGTAATCCAAGTTCAAAGTAGCCAGTGTGACGACACGGCAATTACATGTGCTAAGACGTAATATTATAGTACAACTAGCATGAGCAGCCTAGAGGACAAGCTCAAATGGCGTTTACTAGCTGTTATGGTAATAAAGTAGAAAATATTGTAGTACGCAAGTATTGTAGTATGTGTTGGCTGGACGGGTTCTGGTTATACTGGGTTAATATTTTAATTAAATTAAAGAACGTTGTATTATATAGGGCGGAACGGAAGATTTTTTTATATATTTTTTATGCATAACTGTTTACTAAACAGGAATTATGTTTAGCCACTAACTTAACATGAATGTCAATAATGTACAACTAACACAATTGGTAATAAACATAAATAAATAAAATACTGCCAGCGGCGTATCGCCTCAAGGCAGGTAGTTAGTAAATAACCTGGCACACTTCAGAAAACCAAACCCGGTATAGCTCACGTCAGTTAATCTCGGAGTCAAAAGAGTTGAGGAATACTGGAAACTATTCGAAATTTGATAAAAAAATACTTGGTGGATTTCTCGCAAAGTTTTTTTTTTGCTTATTTAAATTCATTTGGGAAAAAAAATATTGAATGATTTGTGATCTCTCTATGGGGTTAATCAATTTGTTGACTTTAATTAATATAGGTACTTGTTATTTTAAAATCGCAATATGGATACCATTAAAGCAATTTTAATTTGCTTTTATCGATATTTCTCTGCCTAGTTCTTCATAAGATATAGAAAATTATTAAATAAAACTTTCGTCACATATAACGTCATACATTTACCTAACTATTCTTATAATACATTTAGTTAGGATATTTATGAATATACCAATTATGCTTTCTGATATTTGGGTAGTATCCCTCCTTAAGAAAGTCATAGAAGTCAGACTATATTGATTGACTACAGCAGGAACGAACACTGATTCCAAACAAAATGCAATAAACAAAATAGATACATCACCATTAGAGTTGGACCATAACCAATTAATAGTTAAGGCGAATCGAACGGCGGGAAATGAAACGAATCGAATTAATACGGTTTTCGAGATCGATTATTTGGCTGTCAATCGAAGTTTGATGTCTTTATTATCCACAAATGAAAAATGAACTTCTGCCTCGTCAATCGGCTAGACGCGTTGATTATTCGTGATCATGCCGCCTGCCTTTATATTTGTGCACTTCGACAAGATTATGTACTAAGGAACCTTTGTTCGAATGGCTTTTGTGGTTCCATTTAATCTGCGCACTCAATCGATTAAGTATTGATGGACTAAGTAATTAGAAAATAGTAATATTTATCAATAGTAATACTCGTGTGGTGTCTTTCATTTTAGCCATTCATCCAATAACCTCATAATCCTCTGTCGCTCCTGCTACAACAATTACAACAAATGTATAATTTCAATATTATACTTCTACTTCTTCTATTCTATTGTATCTCAGTTTTTTGTCATTACATCGCAATTTTCCCTTATCCTTAGAGACTTAGTTCCCGTTAGGGATACCTTATTTATTTATTTATTTATTTTAATTTACAAAACAACTTACATTAAAATCCAACTCGTCATCTCTATTCGTGTTCCTCTATCCGATCAATGTAGCTCTGCTGAGAGTCCAGATATCCAGATATAGAAAGATTATTATATTGGTAGAATCAACATGTTCTATTTATTAATTCTACCAAGTCTTGTTTTCTAATCGTCAATAGGTACTTATTTCATCTACAAAGCTATCCAAGTATTAAACGATGTACATTTTCAACAAACCGAGATAAGTGTAAGCAATAGAATCAGAATCAATAATTTTATTCAGCGTCAATATATTGCGTTCATGCGCGTTCATGTGTGCCAAAAGACAATAATTGTATATTGTATATACATGTTTTATTACAGACGAATTATAATATAAATTTCTCCACTGGAAATAACAGCCAAATGACCTGATCTCGTAGTCGTCATAACGTCATACGTCATAACGTCATACGTCGTCCCACTCAAGCTCGCAACTATTTAGCCACAATTCATAATAACAACTTTCTCTGTGCAAACAAATACTATTCCTAAATATTCAGCGGCTTTATGGGTCAGCTGGGAGCGGAATGGCTGTCAACTTCCATACATTGACTGAAGAAGCAATACGACAAAATGATTATGTGCTACGCCAACGACTTTTATGTATGTATGTAGTATTTTTATAGGGTCTATTCTATAATTTAAGCAACTGGTTTAAGAACATCCCCAATTGTAACGCTTGCAGTCTCATTATGTAATATTTTTTAAATGTTCTCTCTTAGAATCTAAGAAATATTTATTATGTCTCTTTTGCTGCAAATAAACAATAAATAAATAATCATTATTACGATCATGTTTAATATAATATTGTTGGTTGCAATTGAAATAGCTGTAGCCATTCGCATTGGTACAGAAGCCAGGATGTTATGTTCGGCCGGAAGACTTTTTCTTGCTATTTTCTATTGAATAAATATGCACTACATTCTATTACTGAGAATCATATATGACTTTGTCGATTATTTCCATACTTATATAGGGTCCTTTTCTACGTAATTGCCGTTTTTATATTTACCATTTTGAACTTATTTTTGAACGTATATAACTTTGGTTTGATTTTCAAATTCCAATAAATTATAATTCAAAGCTATGTCATTCATTTTCCACAATCAGTTATTCATTTACCTTTATGTATTTGTTATAGCTCTGATATTTTGGTGTACGCTTAGTATATATTCAGCTACTCTGTTTTATATATATATAGCAAACTAAAGACATTTCAGTCGGGATTCCGATACAACCACAGTACAACATCAAATTACAGATAACCTACAACATTCGACAAGCCATGGATAACACCAACTTACTCTTCTTGTCATTCTAGACTTTAGCTGCGCTTTTAATTCTGTCGACTATGACATTCTCCTTGCCCTGTAATTCCTCCGAGCCCGTCAATAAATGGTTTCATTTTTGAATAACCGCAACCAACGTGTTAAATATAAAGAAAAACTCTCTAATTTTCTACCACAAGTCGCCGGCATTCCCCAAGGTTTTGTCTTGTCCCCGCTTCTGTTCTCTCTATTTATTAACTCAATATCTAACATCATTAATGAAAACTACCCACTCTATGTTGACTATGTCCAAATCTATTCCCACTTCTGCACAGGAGGAATCAACGCAGCTATAGCTTCTATTAACGCTGATCTTGCGGTTATATTCGACTAGTCGAAATCCCACGGCTTGTTCCTAAATCCGTCCAAGACTCAAGCTGTCATAATCGGCAGCAGCTATTTCATCTCGTGGATCGACGTGAACTCTTTACCTAGGATTGGCATATGTGCTTATGAGGTCTCAATTAGCTCCCAGGTTAAAAATCTGGGCATATACATCGATTAGAATCTTTCGTGGCAGCCGCACATCGAGGAGATGAGAGGTAAACTCTTTGGCCGCTTTCACATATTAGAGAAGCTAAAGATTTTTTCCCCGAGGAAAGCAGTCACAATCTGCCTATCTATTCTCTTTCATCTTCTTCATCTTTCTCGACATCACGGAAGATCTAGCCACCAGGGTTGAAAGGCTGCAAAACGTTTGCATTCACTTTATTTTTTACCTAAGAATATGACCATATTACGGAGTACAGGTCATAAGCAGGTTCAATGCTCTTTCAGCTCACGGGCGCCCTCTGAAATCCGATGACAATCTAATGCTCTCGATCCCTGGTGACAGTAGTGATTTCTACTCACATTCATTTTCCGTACACGGAGCCTCCGTATCTGGAATGCTTTACCCGCCCATGGAAAGACAGCACCGAGTTGGTATTGCTTTAAACACAGGCTCAAATAACATTTTAAAACGCGCTCATAATTTCTTCTAGTTCCTTCCCTGCGTCATTATAGCTTTATTGTTTATTCTTAAAAAAAAATTCTATATTTCATTTTCTGCCTAATTTTAATATTCCTGCCTATAAGTGTTTTTATTAATAGTTTTTGTATGTTTACCGATAAACATGTTTTACTATTAGTCTATGGTTAGCTGTAAGATATTGCTTCAAAGCAAATAGCTCGCCTATTTATTGAAATAAATAAAGTGTTTATTATTATTATTATCTTCATACAAAACATTTCGTTTTAATTTATTTCCTAGAGTATCACATACATACATAGGCAAGGTCCTGATATGTTGTGGTGTACCAAAAAGTCTAGCAAAGAAATTGCTCAGAAACTTCTGTTTATAACAATCATTTAATCACTGGAACAGTACCCCAGGCTTGAATCATTCCAAAATTGTAAGACTGCCAACGAGGCTTTAGCGCTAAGTAAGAACAATTTACGCAACTCATAGAGGCTGAAGCACTCACAGGATATTGTAGCCTGAATAAACGTATGTTCAACCTCAAGCTCTGAGACACTAGAGTGTGGAAGCTCTGCCAAAATAGCAGACGAAACTTTCTTGCACCTCGTGTGCGAATCAGGCCCACGTATGCGTGAGAAAAACATTCACCTGGGTAACTACTACCTCCAACCTGAAGGGGTCAAACAATTCAGTGCCAACAGCTTAATGAAGTTCTTAACTGACCCGAAGCTAAGCACGAAAATATAGTAGGTGGCGGTCAAAATAGAGCAGAGATGATTGCAATTATTCTAGGCCCAGAAAACCTTAGAACAGCTCTAAGACAGAAAAAATAAAACGCCTAATAGATATGTGTATAGCTTCTTTTGCAATCCACATTAATGTTGTCCTTTTACACCTTCATTTCGCCCTCTCTGCGAATAAAACGATATTTTTGAGCAATCATCAAATAACGGAAGTCATTATATATAATAAACATCAGTATTTATTCCGGCACATCAAACTCGCTTTTTACATAAATACATCGAGACAGAGATATATACGGAGAATTGATTTTTTACAAGGAAGCTAACCATGTACAATTCATTAATATGTCATGCACAATTATCCTTTTATTAGCAAACTAATTTCGTGTAGTTTTCCTTCTTAAATAATATCGGACATAGTCACTTGAAAGAGATAAATATATTGTGTTTTATAAGCTGCGTCCAGGTTATCAACATTGCCAGTTGAAATTGCAAGCGTTCAAAACAGCTACAAAATGTGGTCATGGCAAAATTCGTAAACTCTACGATTGGAACGTGTTTTCTTCCTAGCTTAATGTTAATCTATCTGCATGAAAGATCCAGTGGTTACGCTGTCACATCTTTCTCTGCGCAGACCCACATTTTGCAGCTGGCATCATTAGTAAATCCTACGACTGGGACGTGTTCACAAACCCAGGCGCACGAAAGAGACAAATGGATCCCGTGGTTAAATCACCGCACCGGATTCGCAAGTGGGTTTGTTAGTGTTGCCGACATATACACTGTGACTAAAACGTATAAAGTATTTTACAGCCAAAATTTATAAGGGAGGATTGGCAATATCATCCGGCTCCGTGGGCTGTGCGTACCATTTACTTGGTTAGTTCAGTCAAAGTCACACTGGCTTCTCAGACGAAGTGAGAGGCCATTAGGCCAGTATATGTCTTTTTACGTACTGTCTGTCCTTAAGTTCCAATTTTTCGTACTTCAAAACGGGTTCTTTTTGGGATCGGCCGATAAACCGGCAATAACCAAATTCGGCTCTTATGCATAGCAGACATCATGTTACGAACGTGCATATATTCTAATTTATTATATTAAACCGAATGTTATTAGCTTATTGTTTATATTCAGCTAGAAGAGCTAATATGGTGCCTATGAGTATTAGTGAATTCAGCCAGTCAATGTTTAAATACAGTAACCGTTTTAGAAGTTACTACACTGTTAAGCAGTTTGTTCCACAAATCGTTTCTTAGATTGAAAGCAAATTTCTCCCTGTCCTGGTTGAGGCAGTATCCATGCAAATCTATCTAATTGAAGATGCATAATCCTCAATCCTACCTTTCTTACTCTTTCAAATTCGTCTGACATAGCGTAATTACTATGATGTTCTTAACACATTAGGAGTAGAGGTATTATGGAAGGAATTCCGAGCTCGTAGAAATTTGGCGACCTCTCGACCGGCCGGAGACCGCGCCGCGACCCAGACAAATGCCACGGGCGTTGAGTAATGCAAGATTACACTAGATCCGATTCTCGCGATCCGATCGCTGGCTGATTGCATGGAAGTGTGTCTGTGGGAACTCTCGGCCAGGCGGATTAGAAGGCGCAGAGCGCCTCTTAAATTTGTCATGGGCGGATCGCGTCAACGCGCAGTGCGCCGCCTCGTGGGAAATGCGAAGGCGCCGTGAAATCCCAAATGAAGCCCTAATTCAGACACGACGTAGAGAAATATTTATCTCAAGAAAGCTGGTCAGAAATCCACAACACAAACTTGGTTAAAACGCTTTGATTAGATGCATTGGAGTCTTAATTTCGGAGCCAGGGTACATAGACACCTATATAGATCTGATGTGCCTTCGTTTGTTTACAGTTCAATCTGCAGTCTTTCTCTCGACAAACTCTACTATCTTTGAGGAAGCGATTTTTTCGATCTCACTTGTGTCCAGAACTGGTTTTTTCAAGTGTCGGCTCCTTAATCAATAATGACGTTTTGTTAGATCGTTTAGCGTACTTTGATTTTTCTCCAACTGCTGTTCTTTCCTGACTATTATAGAGATCGTCAGGAAATCGTCCTTATAAACAGAGTGATTTTGTTTCGTCTAAATACTTTACTCGGTCGGGTATCATGCAAGGTTTGAATTTCGGTCCTCTACTATTCAATCTTTTCGTTAACAAAATCAGTGGAACTGTTCCGACGGCATGGTGCCTACTATTTTCTGACAATATCTTATTAAGAACCACTTTCTTAATAAGATAACAGAATCTTCGACGCGCAAATCAACTCGCGCTTGATCGCTTTTTAATCTGTACAGTTTCTGTGAGCGCTCCGGTACGCGCAGCTATTTTCCAGACTTAATGCGACGTTGTCTTTATAAAAAACTACCCTCTTTATCGGGACACTGTTCAGGGATACGATTTTCATAAGTTTTAATACTCGTATATGGATGTCTTTTTAAAACCATTGAAAACTCGATAACTTTCGCAGGCTTAAACTGCAGAAAGGTAATGATTAATATAATTATTTTGTCAAAGGGTGGATGTTGCGTTGCTAGGCGAAAAACAAAGTTTTAACTTCAGTCTATGTCTAATCGTGCCACTTTTATTTTAGTATATCTATATATAGAGATAATAAGCGATGAAATAGTTTAAAAAACTAATAAATACTCTTTTAACTCCTGGTTATAATATGTATCTCATAGAGACATACACATAAGACGAGCCTAAACTGGATGACTTTATTGTTAGCCATTAAGAAGCTGCTATGACCACCTCCAAAAGCCATTATTATATAAGCGATGGTACGTTATTATTTCATTGTCACCAAAATTTCATAAGTGTGCAAAGTGTGAGGATGTGCACCATTTTTGTAATAGAAAAAATCTTCTAATGATATAACGTACAAAACTTGTTTTTATATTGATATCTTTAAAAATTATGAAATTACAGATTCTTAAGATTATAAGTTTTATAAAACGCTATCGCACCACTTTTGGATTACCTGTGCCCGCGTCAGGCAGCTGAGTAGTATCTAGTAGTAGTAGTAGTATCTAGTATCTAGTAGTATCGAGTAGATTACTAGCGTTGGTTTGTTTGAGCTTACGAGTTATTCGAGAGTTTGTTACTTTTACGTGAAGATTTTTTTCATGTCTGATAAAAAAATGCATTATAAACATTTCATAGTACATCAATGCAGTATAGTATAATTGCTTCAACTCCGAATAAACTATTTATATACTCACCGAAATATCCCAATATTAGGTAAAATCCGATCATATAAAGAAACGAGATTTAACAAAAGCAGGTTGAAGGTTGGTCTAACAAAAGCAGACCATTTTACTGTGAATTTCACTTTAACGTACGTAGCAGCGATATTTAAATTATTTTACATGTTAGAATAACATAATCCAGTAGCTAAAACATACAATCGTTTAAAAAGACTATTCTAATCTACTACTATTATAAGTCATATTATATTGAGGAAAGTAATGGGCATATGCACTCGGTGAAATCTTCGGATGGATGGTTGTCTGATGCACTGGTCGGTCTGCCGGTTCTTGCTCAACAACGAATAGCCGGGGGAGTTTGGAAGTGTAATGCGACCTAAAAAAGCGGGGGTAGGTAGATACATCAAATTATCTATCCTTAGGAACGATACTTTGGCCACCCGATCTCATGTGGCAAGCCGAGTATAGGGCGCCTCGTATCCGCGACATATTTCAGTGAGGAATTGCCGCTTACTTATGGTAGAAGAACGCGCAAGCGGCTTCGAGCCTGTTACCAGACGGGAGGTCGGTGAAATCTATCCACATCTGGGAGTGATTGCGCGAGGATGCCCTACTGGGTTTGACAATTCCCAGTGACCTGCAGTGAGGAGTTAGACTCCACGAGCAGTGGCGGTCGCTGGATTGTAAGATAAGATAAGATAAATTTATTTCTACATAAAAACTTTATATACCCAATATTGACTAATAATGACATATTTATTGCCAAATACAAAAATGTATAAGGTAATTATTGATCGCTAAGTTAGAATATAAATTAAGGTTTGTAGTTCTGTAATAAAGGGGATACTTAAGCTAAGTAATAAAAAAATTGCTTATGTCTTAGATATCTAGTCTATGAATAAAATAATATGCGTAATAACAATTAAAGAGTTTTGCAGTACAGTTCTACGTATTCTCTAGTTTAAGTTATGCCTGTTATATAACAACGTTTCTTTACATTTCAGTTGGTTCATTGAATAAACCATAAAGAAAAATTTATTCTCTTCTACATAAAACTACCAAGAAACAAAAAATCTGCGAGAGTATGCGGTATAAAACGGTATAGTAGTACAACAAATATTTGCTCCTCTTTTGCTGGATTGGAGAGCAGGCTTGTAGATATATGTTGTTCGAATTCTGTACGTTTCCTCTCAGGGCCATATAACGATATGTTCGGTAAAACTACTCGGGGTGACGGGTTCGCCCGAGTATAGTATTAAATCCAAAGTTGTGCAATAAAGATTTACAACAACAATAACATACACTATCTCCCAACGTATCAGACGTATTTGAAATTAAAAATCGAAATGCATAGTAACACTAATTTTTTTATGCGATTTTATACGTCGCTTTAACCTACTGTACATCCTCATTAAAAGTAAGTCAAAAGTGAGTTGTAAGATTCCCTTATAGTGTTACAAGTCAAGTTAATAAAAGCGTGTTGAAAATGCAAGACCAAAACGCTCGAAATTCATATAATTTAAACAGCAATTAAATTCAAAACCTCCCATTTTGAAAATCCAATCACATCGAATAGGTAACCCAATGTATTATGAGAGCAAGATCCGCTGACAACGAGCAAACTTATAGATACGACGAAACAGTGAATTCTCCGCCCATACACCGCTTCGCCGCAGCTTAATTACTTCAGATATGGTATAATACAATGGGGCAACAGTTTGGATCGAGAAATTAAGGCATTTGACAAATGCTCTTAATATTTTATAGCCGAAATGGATTTGATAATTACAACAGAACACGTAGGTGAGGTTGCTAGTGCGGATGCGTAGTTGTGTTATATCAATGTGTCATAATGATAGGTTTAATATATTTAATCAATGTAGTATATTTATATAATATAATAAATCAATTATTAATGGTTTAGTATATATAACCAACTCATATATATATTTCGTCAATAAAAGAAAGGGTCATGGCTGTATCTAGTGATCGAAAACAGTTCGTTATATTCTAACTAATTTTCATAATTTTGGCATTGGATTACGATCTGGCATTGTCCTATAGTAAGTGGCGACGAACATATGATCTCTAGGTATTATCAAATATATACTAAGTTTTATTTGGATGATCATGACGCCGTTTAAGGGTTACCGCATCATCGTGCTCCTTTTTACTTATTTAGCTAGATGTAGACTGAAGTTCGGAAGCGTGTTATGGATATCTGGTTAAAAGGTCATCCTACAACGAATTATACTAAGGTAGATGAAATACAAATTTAAATAACAGGAAAAGTACCGACTTACATGGGCATCTTTGGCCCGTTCCGTGATTGGTATCCTCTGACTTTATCTAAAATGGCGTTAAACCTATTCCAACAAGTTTCCAAAAATATCCACATACGCTATGCCTGCTCTACCTATAATTGGTCAGCTCCTTCTACAGGCCGAGTAAGCCAGGATGCACCTGCGCGGGACTCGGATCAAATTTGCTGCCACCTGCTGGTGCTTATGGTCATTCACGGACGCTGTGCATATTGTTGGGTGCAATCGTTAGCGAAACGATATGTATATTGTCTGCTACAATCGGTGGTGAAACGATGTGGATATTGCCGGTTGCAATCGTTGGCGAAACGATGTGTATATTATAGGGTGCAATCGTTGGCGAAACGATGTGTGTATTGTCCCCTGCAATCGGTGGTGAAACGATGTGTATATTGTTGGGTGTAATTGTTGCGAATCGATGTGCATGTTATCAGTTGCAATCGGTGACGAAACGATATGCTTATTTTTGGGTGCTATCGTTACCGCAACGATGTGCATAATTTCAACATATTTCTCTCGTCACCATTGTTCCAAAAATACCTATATACGCTATGTTTGCTCTGCCTGTTGGTCAGATCCTCCTCCACGCGGAGTAAATGGATTCCAGCGCGGATGCACCGCGGATTCCAACAGATTCTGTTGTCGATCAACAGGATTCCAACAGGTGTTGCGTTAAGCAGTACTTACATACTTCAATTATTGTTGCACGCGATAATGTCATGGTGAGTGTAGGGCCTTTGCCCGCGCCTTGTATTATATACTTGTAACTGGACAGTGACACACGTCCACTCTCGATCACGGCTCTCATGTGTCTGACGCAGTACTCCGTGCCCACGCCCCGAAACAGCGTGTATCTATTTATGTATAGATATGACTACAAACGCTACAGTGGTAATATTAGGTATATACCAATCGAATTATAAACTACATTTTATTTATTATATTACATTCCTCGCTGATCTTCTCATTACAGAGCCCGGTTTTTCATAGTTTTATAGCCCTAATT
>JAOPUG010000007.1:4156669-4176718 GCA_027564375.1 Micropterix facetella | reverse complement strand
GATTATTTGTACATAAAGAAACTTTGTACTCTCTAGGTGCTGCATCGACTGACTGGAGAGAAGATGGCATGATGTGTGACTTGATGCCAAGAGATGCTAAAAAAGTTTGATAATGGACAATCGCGGTATGTGAACAACATCGTTAGAGGTGGCGATACTTAACTATACTATTACAATGTGCCGACCAAGGTTCAAACAAAGTGTGGGTCTTTGATGATAAGAAAGCACCTGTAGTTGTCAGAAAATTCCAATCTGTGAAGAAAAACATGATAGCTGTATTTTTCAAATCGAGTGGAATTGTGGAACGTGTCGTTTTGGACACACAGAAGATCGTCACAGCTAAGTGGTATACCGAACAGTACCTGCCTAAAGTAATTGGAGCTATGAAGAACCTGTGGCTAAAGTCAAGAATGGACAACTAGTTCCTCCATCACGATAATGCTCCACCTCACCGCGCCAAAGCCTGCACCGAATATTTGATCACGATAGGACTGAAAATTTCCAGCACCCACCCTACAGTCCAGACCTTGCTCCCTGCGACTTTGCACTGCTCCATCATGTGAAATGAAGCTAAAAGGAAGGCGGTTTTCAACGAGTGTGCTTTACTCCCTAGTGAAACTTGACAGAACTGGTTTAAGGATTGGTTGCAGAGGATGCAGAGGTACCTATATTTAAAAAAAAAAATAATAAAGCAATAAAACCTTGTATATTACCTAGCAAAAGTACCCTTGTATATTGAAGCATTGACGTGTATATTGAAGCATTGTATATTGAAGCATTGTAAGCAACTGTATATTGAAAATTATTGAAAATAGTTGCAAAAAAATCACTAAACCCTCAAAAATATGCATTTCAAAATAATGTTTAGTAAATACACCAAAAGGATTTTTAAAAAAACAATGTTTTACAATCTTGCTAATTAGAAAGTTTTACATAAAAATAAATATATATTTCAATACATGGTTAATTTTATAATTGCATCAGACTAACCCAAATTTTACCAGTTGACAACGAGTATTTATAACACTGCTTATAAATTCCGGGTCCTTTTTTTGGACAAGCCTCATTGCTTATTTTTTGCTATAACAATTGCTAATTTATATAAGGCCGTGGAAATGTTTGAGCGCAATAAAAAAAACAAAGGAATAAAAACAATTATAAACAATAAATTATATACAAATCTAGCATTGCAATCTACTCGTTATACAAATCGAAGAATTTAACGTTCCGCATTTTATCAATGGCCCATGCGTCATTATCACTCTAAAACGGCGTTGCTAACATTGTCAATAAATTGAAGAAGGCATTCAATTGAATACATAATCAGTAAATTAAATACATTGTTTATAATAAAGTAATGTTTGATAATTCAGCCGTATCTAGACAATTTATTATCACAGTTGATAGTTTGTATGTAGATAGGCGGCAAAGGTGCTTCGCGTAATTTAACCCTAATTAGTTTTCAGAATATATGTATAGGAAACTCCTAATTAGTTTAGAGAATTTTCAAATTAGATTTATCTGCCGTAATAAGAAAATTCAATTTCGGAATGTAAAATAATAATTTTATAGACATAAGATCTGAAAAATGGATTTCGTGTGATAGATGAATCCATGCTTCTATATTTCGACTTTCCTGATGCTGAAAATAATGGAACAAATTCTTTTTCTTTTTCATGCCTAATTCTAAGTGTAAAAATACACTAAAACAGTGACTAATAATCAACTGTCGCTTTGGTATTTCCTTTCATGGGCTTAATGGAACTTATTTATACAGAGCTTATCATGCTTAAAAATGATGTTATTCGCACATTTTAGGCACGTGTACGCAGAACGCTCAAAATCCAGCGGTCTCATCCGAAGGTTTTAGTACAATTATTTCGTAAATTAATTTTATTATGATATCGAAATGATATTAATAAAGTATTCGAATAAATCAACATTATTTTTTTAATTTGTCTTGTCAGGGTCTAAAGCTACATTGAAATAGACAGGGCCGTTGAGTTTTGACATTTCGAAGTGTAGGATCGTTTCGTGAGGTTAGGAAGCGATTACAGTCTCCTTTATTTCCGTCAGTTTTTTTTTTTGAGAATTAGACAGTTTTTAAAGAAATTTTACTTAAAATTGAAAACGCCAGTGAAAGAATCAGTTGAGAGGTGTCAATGCTACGGGCCACCCCGGCATGTTCTAACAGACTTTATAGTCTTCTTACCTCGAGACGAATGCAAGGATTTGTTGTCATTTACAATACCCAGCTCTGCCACATGCCCGTAAGGATCCAGTATCTTACAGCGAGGCACTACCAAAAGCCAACCAGCGGCAGCCTCACTCCCTTATTACCAGATTTTGAAGGATTTCTCCATACTCCCGTACACGACTTCGAGATCCGAGGCACCCTTTGCCAGACAAGATCACCCGGGATCGGATGAACAACGGATCGTTTCTAAGGATATGTCAACATCTACCTCCGCTATCATAGAAAGCGTACGCTTTCAGGCTCCCACAGGTCTTTGCCGATTGAGCAGCATGAGTGCATCAATCACCCAGTTCCGCCCGAGGGTTTCCCCCAGATCCGCACTTCGGCTTCTCCAGGTGAAGTCCTTCTTCGAGGTAGCTCCCGGAATGGAGTTGAACCGCAAGTTGGGCCGACCAAAATTGACATATATGCTGCCAGCTAGCCCAAACTGCACAAAACCGTTAGGACCCCATAAAAAGAAAGTGAAGAATCAGCGTGGAAGCCACAGCGGAATCTGGAGCAAGCTCCAGAGACCCACTAGCACAACTCTTAGAAATAATACTGCAATAATACCGGACGGATTCATTCGCCAACATGCTGGCTTGCCATGGTTCCTTCCAGAGTTTTACCTATTGATGAATTTGCTGTGGCTCCTATATAATCCCTTCGTTACTTTTATTACCAATATATGTATGATGTACTTACTTCCTTGATCCGACCCAATTATTTGCAATGACTGTTCGTAAGGCATACAAACAATACAATTAAAAATCTTTGCCAGTGCCACATTCCATCATAATTATAATAATAATCATAATCATTTAATTCATCTCAGATTGTAAAATATTTTATACATTTTATACATATTTTACATTGAGATACATCAGAAAAATATATAATACCGCTGTTTGGCCCGTCCGTAGTACTACGTAGGACGGGTCATATAGTCTGATGCATCATGTGCGTTGGTTTGTATGTTTGTCTGTCCGTATGTAAGAAGACTTCCCGGGGACCGATCTTCACCAAATTTGGTATGCAGCCTCTCTGGGTGACCCTAAATACCACCAGGTGACAGAAAATTGATCCGAGTCCCGCAGGTCCTGCTGCAGGTGCATCCTGATTTCCTTGACATAGGGGAGGAGCTGACCA
Organism: Micropterix facetella; assembly: GCA_027564375.1. Classification (NCBI taxonomy): domain Eukaryota; kingdom Metazoa; phylum Arthropoda; class Insecta; order Lepidoptera; family Micropterigidae; genus Micropterix; species Micropterix facetella. The sequence goes on along the minus strand of JAOPUG010000007.1, from coordinate 4,173,333 downwards.
ATAGGTAGAGCAAACATAACGTATATGGTTATTTTCGGAATCTTGGGGACGAGACAACCTTGTTGGAATATGTTTGAAGCCATTTGGGTGCTGCTGCAAGTGTATCCTGATTTACTTGGCATGGATGAGGATCTGACCAATAGATAGAACAAGCATAGCGTATATGGGTATTTTCGAAAACGAGGTGACGAGAGAAACTTGTTGGAATATATGCACATCGTTTCGCTAACGATTGCAGCCAACAATATGCCACCTATTGCAACCAGCAATATACACATAGTTTCGCCAACGATTGCACTCAACAATATGCATGTCGTTTCGCCAAAGAATGCACCCAACAACATGTACATCGTATCGCCAACGGCAACCGATAATATGCGCATCGTTTCGCCAACTATTGCACCCAACAATATGCACATCGTTTCGCCAATGATTGTAACAGACAATATGCACATCATTTCGTTACCGATTGCAACGAACAATAGTTCCAGTGATTGCACCCAACAATATGCACAGCGTCCCTGGGTGACCCTAAGCACAACCAGGTGGCAGCAAATTTGATCCGAATCCCCCAGGTGCTACTGCAGGTGCATCCTGGTTTACTTGGCCTGGGGAGGATCTGACCAATAGGTAGAGCAAGCATAGCATATATGGATATTTTTGGAATCTTGGTGACGAGAAAAACTTGTTGGAATAGGTTGTAAGCCATTGTGGATACGTCAGGGGTTACCAATCAATGAACGGGCCAAAGTTGCCGATATATATCGCTACTTTTCCTGCTATTTTCTCCTTATTTAAGAATTTAGGTATATCCCTTCCTAATTTTAGAAATACTTCAAATTAATTTAATATTAATGGTTTATAGGTATACCTAATAAAATCGAATGTCCGTGATACTTAAAGACTAATAATTGTAATTGTAATTTTCTACTCAAAATTTGCAATTTCACGACAGTCTAAGTTTATTTTGAGTATAACAATAAAAGATCCTTAAATTAAATCATCAATGAGAAAAAACATTAAAATAGTCCAATAAACAATAAAATTGTCCTCTAGATCTGGCAACATATAAGAATCACATTTTTCTTTTGCAGTTTTTAAACGATGCTTCCTCAAACTCCTTTATTGTCAAATGTAACTTGTTAAACATTTTGATGTTTTGGTATAGAAATGACCGCTGATATTTAATCAGCCTTACTTTTGGTAAAATAATGCTGTCCTTATGGCGGCTATTTAATATTATGGCTACTAGAGGAGGCTCATAATTTTCATCATTTCGCTTGGCATAAATTAAGCACTGGTAGGTATATTCTGAGGCTGGTGTCAATATTCCGGATTTTGTAAAAAGTGATCTACAGTATGTATTTCTTTTTAGTCCATGGTTCTAAGTTTTTGCCAAACAAATACGCGATGACATTCGGAAGCATTTCCAGAGTAAAATTCCGTACGTCATCCCAGAATGGAAGCATGATTGATATACACTTGCGAATGCCTTTTCTCCGGCTAGAAATCTAACTTTTCTTATAGCATAGATCGCAGAAGAGAGCTTAAGCAATATATTATTTATATGCTTCTTCCAATTAAGGTTTTCGTCAATTGTCGCATCCATAGGCATAATCTCGCACAAACTTGTACGAGGTTCGATAATAGGTAGGTATAGGTTCGTTAGTACGAACCTATACGTCGCTTTGATTTATTATTTCAAAGTTTTGGTAATAGTTTACCAAAACTTTGAAATAATAAATCAAAGCGACGATTGTTCCGAGTAACCTACCGATGCGGTTAAAAGTGTCGAAAATGACGATGGCGCAGGCGGCACTGCAAAACATTTTAAATTAATTAGTGACCAAAAAAATATTGTTGTGCATTTTGCTATAATTTACAATAAAATTCATAAGAAATTCAAAACCAACTTCTAAAAAAATCTAAAATGATATATTTGTAGTATTTTTGGCCATTCATTGTATGAAATTGTATTTTTCTAACAAGCTGGTGATATTTTTCCATTTTAAAATCCGGTCACACTGCAGAGTATGGCTGATAAGATAATCTGGCAACTCTGTTATCAATCGTAGACGCGTTGAAGCACTCCGGCGTCGCTTGACCGCATACGTCGGCGTCGGGCGTAGAGGCTCTTGAGCGCCGTAAATTATTAACAATGACAGCAGGACAGGACAGCTGAACAGTCTGCTAGCATAGCTCGCGCCGATAACTCGTGCCTGCGCAACGATCCGAGTGATCGCCCGCGCATCGTGTTGATACGCTCGACAGAAAGCGTGTGCTCGTGTGATTTCATCTCAAGCATCCGTGTGAAAGAAAGTAAGCGCCTGCGCCGCGCCACCTTTGATTTCGATCACTATCAGCTGCCGTATTCCGCGTGTGATTGTGATCCATCAGATGTGAAAATGTTTCCACGTCTCCAGGGATTTGTGAGTATTGATAACTATTCTATTTATTGTATTATCGTTAAAAATAGAATATGTGTAGTAGATATTTTTTTTATATTTACTCTTACATACATAAAGTATTATAGGTCCGTATCTACGAAGCTGCCGTTTTACATATACAGGAAATCGAAGACAATTTCAATTGAGCTGGTTATGCCTCTGCGTAAAATTCAAGAGAACAGAAATCAATTTTTGTTTTAAATACGTTTTTTGCTGCCTCTTCAAAGTTGGGTTTTTCCTCATTAAAAAAATATACAAATTCCGAAAAAAGCGGAAGTAAGTATGTTTGAGCAAGGTCTGGCGAATATGATGGATGACCAAAAATATCCAATCGCAACTGCCGCAACTTGCGACTATTTGCTGTAAATTGTGTGCCCGAATCGTTGTCGTGCAGAAGGCTCGGTTTTTTAATCCCGACCTTCCACAATCACCGCGTGCGGTTCTTGACAGTACGCATTTGCGTTAACTGTTGTGCTAGACCTCTAGAAGTTGTAATGGATAACTCCAGCATATGACCTCATATTCGGAAATAACACGAATTTTTCAACAATAGAAATTGCATTTGAATAGATAACAAACGATAGAAAGACAAATGAATAACTGATGTTGAAAAAGGAAAAACATTGGCTTGAATTAAAATTTATTTAAATGTAGAATTTGAACTCGAACCGAAGCGGTCCAAGATCAAAATGCGAAGAAACGGTAAAGGCCCCATAATAAAATTTAAGTTTTTCGCACAATCCATGAAATTTGTTTTTAATTTATAATACAATATTCGCGTTTGAAAATAGCCAAAATTCATCAAATTATAGCTCAAATACATTGAAGCTTAGTAAACTCGAGAGCAATTTGAATGATTCGACTATGATACGGTAAATGCTATAGAATGCTCTCCTCAGGACTTAGAAGAACAAAAAGGAAAAGGAGAATATAGTGGGATATAGTGGAATATAGTGGGATTTAAAAACACGTCATGGATGCTATCGAATGACGCATTGTGAACAGTAAAAAATCACCCCGTCTCATTGTAGATTCCAACGCCAGAGGAAATTGCCAACAAAGTTAAAAAGAGGAATTTCAGTCTCGAACTGGGAAAAAGGTGGAATGTCGGTGGTTATTTTAGTTTTGAGGGTAGGTTTGCGATTACCGAAATGTACTATTCATTCAATACTGTGTTTTCTGTGTCCTAAATATAATAAAAATAAACTTTGAATTGCTATTATAAAATTTGAATCAGTGACATTTCACGTTCTCTCGCTCTCTCTCTCTCTCTCTCTGGTATAATTGATTTTAGTTGATTTTTTTTGCCTCATTTCCATAGTTTTTTGATTTTTATAATTTTGTACGTTGATTGCCAAATTACTATTATTTATTAGTTATATTACACCACTTCCAAACTGTAAAGGTTAAAAATGTCTTTTTGCGAGTATCTCAGAATCGATTTTGTTGACATTCGTCGTTTTTCCCCCGCGGTCTTCTATTACAGTAGTTCAGCATGAATATTATACGGGATATTAAATGAATGTTTAAGATCTTCTAACATATTAAAGGAAAGTTTAATTAAATTGTTTCTCTATATGGGTCTGTACCCACTGTATCTCAGAAACTAAACGACCAATTAGGACCAAATTACGGACAAACAATATTCATCATCAATGCCGAGATTTACAAATATGATGATGAGACGATGGGAGATATTCGCCAATATTTTTCAAAATAGCGAAATTTTCAAATTTAAAAAAATCATAAATCCGTTAATACTGATCCTAGAAAAAAAAATATGCGACATCTTTAGTGAGTTTTGAATGAAAAATGTTAAAAGTTGAATTAAAATATTATAAATCTGAAAGTTTAAGATTTCATAGCTCCGTTATTATTATTGCTAGTTTGGAATACGAGTTTAGAAATTAACATTTTAAAATGATGTGTTGAAAATAAAGAATTTGATAATCGAACCTGAAAATCTCAATTACAATAACCGATAAAAAATTAATCAAATCAAAGAAAAGATAACAAAAGAGATTGAAAATCAAATGCTTATAAATTATAGCGATTATTATAGCCAATACCTACAACAGCGACACATTGTATGTCGCTTCATCAATACGAAAGTATATGATAGCGTATATCAACGATTTAACCTCATTTATTAGGCACGAGAGAAAAAACAAATCCAAAATATGTTGACTTTTACGAATACGAATTATTTACGACTACCATGATTTTACAACTTACATTTTTCATATTTAGTACCCATATTTCATATGTAGTACCAATATTCATTACGTTTCATTATCATTTCATTTGTGTATCCATATTAGGGTTTTTAAAAACCATTTAGAAATCTACAAAAAAAATATCACATAAAAAAATTGGAATTGTCGAAATAACGATGTTATAATGGATGAACAAAAGAGATCAACCTAAAAAAGAAGGCATACAAAATAACATTAAACAAAGTATACCATGAATTACACATATATTTAATAATTATCGTATTTGAACAACAAGAATGTGGATGTGTACAACGGCGCTGCGGTGATCTCTTCCAACCAACTTACATATGTCCGCGATCTCTTCCAACGAGTTGCCTCATTTGGAATGGCTCAAAGCTGATGAACGAGATACAACGATAGTCCATGTCACAAACTTCGTATACTACTTAATGTTAGTAAAATCATCTGAAAATTGTCGCTAGATTACACTTAATACATTCGAATGCAAACTTTTTATGCAAAGATGTATAATATGAAAATAAAACAGGTCAAATTCGAATTTTATTCGCGGGCAGAGGATTCCGTAAGCGGTTCCTGCTATAGGTTATACTTATATTTTTGAAACTCAAAAATAATTCGAAAAATTATTTTTGATAATGTTGAAATCTATCGAATATGATTCCGTTTGTAAGCTACGGAATCCTAATCAAATGTAGGTACTAAGTTAAATAACTAACAAGTTTGAAGATAATGACCTAATAATGACCTGCCTAGATGTACCCTATATCTAGGAAATTATTAGGCGACTATAATTGGACATACAGTTTCCACGGTTGTGTTGAAAAAAATCAGTATAGACAATGTAATATTATCATTGTGTTGCAAATGAATGATTGATGATCAACAAAAAAAAATCAAGGGAGACTTCTATTTCTATGTCATTATTATATTATAGAGAATTAGAGGTATAGGTAATAATATCCTGAAAAGCATATAGCCTATTATAATAGCATTGCTTTTACGAAGATTTTTTTTATAATACAGTTCAGACAATTCAGATAATATTAATAACGCAATGCGTGAGCGAGACATTTGTCACGGTTCGTCTCTCCCATCAGGTTTCGGCATTCTGAAATGCCATGTATTTTAGTGTTGTGAAGAGAATTGTCGGATTACTTAAACATAATATTGCAATAATATATAAGTAGGTATATAAACGGTAATCTAAAATAATCGAAAGTGAAAAAAAAAGTATGAAGTAATAATATGAATTTTAAAAAATCTAGAAACAGATGTCTCCATAAAAAATAAGGATAAAGTAACAATGATAAATGCAGTAGACTGGGAGGAGGAAAAGAGACATTTCCGTGACAAAGGTATATTATTTTTTTAGGTTTTTCTTAGAAATTTTTAAACTTATAAAGCAGTTGGTGCATCTGATCCTTGGATGCAGCTAGTTCAATAACTGAGCTAATTGGACTACAAACAAATGTTAATTAAAAAAGAAGGAAAAAGAAACAATGACAATTATAATTGAATTAAAGAAGGAAAATAGACATTTTCGATACAAAGGATATTTATTCTTTAAGTTACTCAGAAACATAAGATCCGATGGCCACCTGATCTCGGGTAGCATTCCGAGTAAAGTACAACTCGGATCCGCCATATTTCCGAGTGATGGAATGCCGCGTATCGTATATTACAACAGGTAGAGGCCGCGCAAGCGACTTCGAACACGGAACCAAATGGGTGGATGGAGAAATATATCTGAATTTGGTAGTTAGGAAGTGAAGCTAGCCCGCTGGGTGTAGCTTTGCTTGCTCAGTGCCTCGCTATTAAGGCATAGATATCTAAGGGCCGTGGCGGAGCTTGATTGTGGACTTGTATTATCCAAAATTTCTTGTGTTTATCTCGGGGCGACATAACTATAAAGTTCGTTGAAACGCCTTGGAGTTGCGGGTTCACCCGTGTTTGATCTTACCTAACTCTTTGTATGAGAAATATAGTTTTTAGTTCCCCAAAAGCGGTCACTCTGTTTATCGATACATCGACAAGTACATACATTAGAGTTAAAATGTCGATCGTCGTTCTTAAGCAATTTCTCAGCAAAATTAGCAATTTCTTCGTAGAGATTTAAGCCGGTCTAGAGATATAATGTAGTAATTCCGTAATAAATTTCCATCTACTAAAGTCCATATCAATCAAAAAACATTTATCAAATACTAAGAAATTAAGGCCGATTCACATCAGGAAGTTTATAAGAAGAAAAACTTCGGCTTTGCCTTCGGCAATTTTTCCACCTGTGAAACCAAGGCACGAAGACGCTGTTGATAGTATACAAAGCTCTGGTGGAATCGTTTTCAGGGTACAGGCTGATGGGGGAATGGCTAAAAGACCGATTAAATAAAATTTTGGGGGTGTAGTATCAAATTTTGAAACTACTCGTAATTGTCCCGGATAAAAATAAAAGACAATTTAAAAATGATCCAATTGGTAAGTTCAAATATTGCAACGCCTTCACAGCTTTTGAAATATTTGGATATAGGATAACTAGTTGGTTGTAGCGCTCCTGAGGCGCCCGTCAAATACATCGAATTTCGAACATTACAGGGACCGCTCCTGCCGCCCGCGTAGCCCCCCCCCCCTCCGCCTTGTCGTGCCCGCGTTACGCCACAGCGTCACAGAGTCAGTCAGTGAGTCAGTGATCAGCGTAACTATATGTTACGATACTGGATTATTTCTTGAGGAATGACTTCAGGGAATACTTATTATTCACACGGAATACCGGTTATTCACACGGAACATGATAAATCGCGAAAAACACTAATGATGCAGTAGTATAGCAACGTATATAGAGAGCGACGGACACAAGTATTGTTTTGTCGCTTCTTCAATAAAGTACCATCGTCGACGGGACCTTGAAGTCACTCCTCAAGGAATATCTCTGAAACTGCGCTAATCATAGTGATGAGCATAGTAATGAATGTTGAGTTGTCTTTATAACCTTTTTTCATAATATTCTTTGTATTTACTGTGTGGTCATTGTGCACGAAATTAAGAAAGTATCTGGTAGACGAGTCCTTGGACTCTACCATAATAAGTTGGTATATCATGTATATAAAATAAAAAATAAATATAAACCTGTACTTACTGAATTTTTACCTGGTTTACTTTTGGTCACACGAGCATCCATTCCACTAGACATAAATATTCTTTACGGTCTTCAACAATATCCAAATTGTTAGTGTTTTTTCACCACTCTAGGAATCCGCAAATAAAGAAATGATTACTCAATTTCATTTCAAAAACCTTATGTACTTACGAAAATATATCGATATTTATCTAGTCAATTTATGCAACATGAAACGAGCATTGCTTCTCTTCGTGATAGCCATTTATTGGTCTGGATATGGGCGGATATAAACATACGCTAATTCAATTTATATACACGATATAATTGGGTTCAAGTATGATTAAACGTCCTATTTGAGGTAGTTGTCTCGCAAGACGTTGTACAATATCCTTCAGTCTGTGTGCTTCTTTTGACAATTGAAGAAGTCTCCATCTTATTTAAATCTCCATACGTCTCCATCAAGATCTTTATTTTTTATCGTAAGTATCAGTTGGTTCGTATTTTAGTTCTTTTTTAAATTCCAGTTTTGTTTATCTGGTCATTCGACTTTATATGGCTTTAATGACCTCATGTTTAATGATCTCAACCCGAAGGTGAACGAACCTGTTGAACAATGAATTTACATGAGATTCGTTCTGCTTGCTCTGTTTGTTAGTTTCAACAGAAACTTTTACTGCAAAGGATTTGTGGAACAAGAAGGGTCCTTACCCACCGGTTCTTATATGTTTGTATTTAGTCATGTCGCTGTTGCGTATAGTTTTGATGACAGTTATTATATTTATTATTTTTTATTTTATTGTTATTTATGAAACACAACGGTTTCAACACATTAGATAGAAAAATTAATAAATTTCAAGACAAAGCTAACTACATGTTTCCACATAAACATTTCATTTTTTTTAATATACACACAAAGGAGTGGAGGTGAAAGGGAGTAATATAGTCATATATACATTCTATTGAAATATATTCATGAATACATATTATTAGTATTATATTGCAATTATAATGATATGTCAACACCGTCGTTAATGATTGCGTTCCAGAGAGCGATAGATGGCATGTCGTGTCGAATATGTCAGTATCGCCGAGCTGCGTATTACAAATTTTACTTACCCTATAAATGTAACAGTTTTGTGCATAATTAATACCAACCTGCGGAAGGTGGAATATCTCCGTTTACCGAGTGAATCGCGACGGCACCCGAAAAGATACCATTCCAAGCAGATCCGAGCAATCGCTGCAACCTGTCAACAACTTATGGAAAGATACCATATTAGAGATCCTTTATACATTTTACTAATCGGTTCATATATAGCTCTCCTTCTATTACTTCAAAGTGGGTTCTTCAAACGATCAAGAGAAAATTATACGATATCAAATTATCATTAAAGGGGCTTCACAATTGTCCATTTCGTTTTTTCATTCAGTTTGACGTTTTTATAATTTTTTCGATTATTATATTATTACGACTATATTATTTCCTCCAATAATCAATTGCATTTTGTATCTGTATGACCAAATTATTTTCCTTCCATTTTATTTCCTTTCCTTCCTAATTACATGTATTTTTATCAACCTATCAACAAGTGTTATTTCAATTAAATATTATCCAACGCATTGGTGAGACTCGATATGTTTCAAAAAATATTACCGAAGTACTTTATTCACTGTAAACAATACATATTTTTCATTTGTTTGGCAACAGAATATAGAATTTAATTATGTAAGAAGTATGAATGAAAAGGTAATAGCAATTATTTAATGTCTACACAACTATGTATCAGTTTTTAAGAAAATAAAATTATTTAATTTCATTTCATTTGATTTTATTAAATATGGTTACTGGTTCGTCTAACGCTCTAAGCATGGTTATGATTTATTTATTCAAACAAATAAATGTCTAGCGCTCTAAGCGTGGTTTTCCTCTATTATCTATAGAACATATTTTTTCTATTCAACTATATCATGTTTTATAAGATGTGGCATGCGATGACAATAAAAATAAATAATTAAGTTTATTTGCCATTTTATAATGCAATCATTGAGTAATATAGCTGTTGGTATATAGTAGCAAATAATAGCAAATATAACTACTAGTATTAAATCCCTATTTAAAAACTTACCACCACCAATTTCAATCAAAATTGAAAGCCAATAGGACTGAAGTTAAACTCTACATAATTGAATGATTTTTTCTAAGCAGTCCTGCAATTTTCAATCGTCTAATATATTCATAATACTCTGGAAATATAACATGCTTAATCACTCCAATATTAATGTAATATATATAAAGTATGAAAATATACCCCATTTCACGATATTCTACAAGATTTTGATAGTGTTATACGTTACAAGCCAAATTAATGAAAAGTCAACCTAGGTATACAAAGTTAGGAAAATAATAGGTACGCCACTGTTTTGCGATCCTTGCTTTATTTACCGTCTGGCTTGGCCGTCGGCTATGTTTATGTAATTTAATTTCCATCTTTTATGATAACAAAATAAAGAGTTCTTTAATTCTGTTCTCCTTGTCGAAATGCCATTTTTCTATACGGCACCTAAGATTCTGTTTACTATTTTCGATTCTGCTTTAGTGAAGGTCGACATTTCTTATATTAAAACTGATATGCTAAATTATGGATATTCTGTGTATAGTGAATGTCGAAAGAGTGTCTTAAATATATGATTATTTTCACCGCTTTTAAAACCCTATTCTTTTTGATAAATATTTCTCCATTATGTGCAATAAAAAGTTTAATGTTAAAACATGTGTTATTTAAAAAAAAACATTCATTGGCTATTAAAACGTATGCATAAACTAAGATGAACATATTATTATTATTGATAAATTTAATTCTTACGATGTTTCCATTAGCTTAAATGATTTTTGGAGGTATGGGTATGCAATCCAAGAGATTATTGCAGTTTTAAATGATTTTTGAGTCCGCAAATTAAACCCGAATCATTGCTTCTATCGTCGTTGTTTCAGGTCATTGAAGCCTGTGAATAATACCCCATAAATTTTTAATAGAATAAATATCAGGCTACGGTTAGTTTCCATACCATTAGAGTCTTACGAGCTGTTGATTATTTAGGGTCATAATGGCTCCGTTGAGCCTTGGCTATAATTGCCGTTGTGTTTTGGTCGGCCCGGCTTACGGAGCAACTCCTACTCAGGATCCTCCCCGAAGATGGACCACCCGGTGAACCCGCTGTGCGGCTGACCCGGGGATGGAAACTCGGGTATGATCTGGACAGCTGACGCACACTGATTGTTGTCAGTGTATTGTCACTGACTGATTCTGAAGGAGTTTAGAAGTGTACGCTTCTTAAGACAGCGGTGGTAAGTAGATACCTCTAATGCTTATCCATAGATATGATAGTGTGGGCCATCCGATGTCGGGTGAGAGTTGCCGAGCAAAGGCCGCCCCGTATCCGCTACATCCCAGTTAGGGATACCGCTTTAGAGGTAAAGAACCGCGCAAGGGACCTCGAACCTGTGACCAGACGGGGGTTCGGAGGAATCTGATCCGCATCTGGTAGTAAGGGCGTGAGGAGCCCCACTGGGGTCGAAAATTCCCAATGTCTTACGATAAGGAGTTGGTCTCTTATGGGCCTAGGTGGAGCTTGATACGTAGATTTGTATCGTCTATAAGTCTCTGCGTTTCGCCTCGGGGTGATACAACGAACGATATCGTTAAAACGCTCCGGGGTGGACGGGTTCGCCCGTAGTAGCTGACAATTCCCAAATGTTCATAGGAGTGAGATCTACGACAGTGAGTCATGGTCATGGTGAAATTATCGGTATGTGATGATTATTAGTGGAATGTATGGATAATACATGGTATAGATAATTTTAATCAAAAAACTGATCGAATGAGATATTAATTAAGTTTAATACTTAGGCTACACTGAAAGTTCCTGCATTCTGATAAAGGAAAAAACTTAAAATGTTTATATTGTATTTACTCATTTTGAAAGTATCCTCACTGACAATATATATAAACTTTCTCATTCTTTGAAATCATTGGGAAAAGTAGTTGAATTGTATGAGGGTGTGGCTTCAGTTCTAGGTTTGAGGTCTTCAAAAACGCTATTGTCATCTTACGGATGAGGACGGATGCATTATTATGTTGAAGGACTACTGTGCTGCACGGATGCTCTTCATGCAATTTTTCTAACACTGGGAAAGCTAATGTTTAAGTACCAATCTGCAGTGACTGTTCTTTAGTTTTCAAGTGACATTGTCGTGTAAAGTCCGTTTTACTAAAAAAAGAAGCAACCGTTATTTTACAACCTATGCTTTCTTGGCTTTCATCGGCAAATCCTCCAAAGGAAAAACCCATTATGCCGATTGACTCTTTTGTTCAGTTCGTAACTGTACACCCAGCTTTCGCCCCCTGTTACGCATCATATCGTATCATATTCTCGTATTTTTTATCATTTTATCACATCACTGTACAAGCTGTCGTTTTTCAACTTCACGTTATCGCTCTCGAACAAACTTCCGAACTTTCAGGTGTACGTACAAAATATTTTACACTTGGCTCATGCCAATGTTCAATGTTGTATGAATTTTCTGATAAGTATTTTTTTATCCGATTGAATTAGTTATCGTACAGCATCAATATTAGTTTATGTTACCGCTGTCGCCGGCCAGCCTTCGCATGAATCGTCATGAAGATGAATACGTCCACGTTTGAATTCATTATACGTAAAGTAGATACACAGAGCTATGAGGTAAGGCGTCATCGCCAAGTGCTAACTGAAGTCATTGGCAACTTTTTTTTTACCTAAACTATAGGGAAAATCGTAAAATGGCATGCATTAAAAATTTTCTCTACTTAAATCAATCGTTAAACAAGCAATTTTTAAATTGGCCTACAAAGAAAAAAAAAAGAGGTGTCGGGTGATACTCGATAGGAGCGAAGCTCTTAACTGATTTAATGTTTATTTTATTGTGATATTGATATGTTATATATAATAAAAAAATATACAGAAAATTCTGCAAAAACCCAAACAGAGCAAACGCCTCAGGCCGCGCAATCGAAACGTCAAACAACAAACAAAATAGCAGCGGGTCGCAGTCTTTTTTTTTTAAATGCCAAAAGAAGAAGAAGCGCCTCGCACTGGTGACGTAAGCGTTTCACCACAATCCATCTGATTCATTTGTAAAGCCAGATGTGTCAATCATTACACGCGATAAAATCCATCTTATTCATTTTTAAAGCCAGATGTGTCAATCATTATACGCGGTAAAATCCATCTGATTCATGTTTAAAGCAAGATGAGTCAATCATTACATGCTGTAAATTCCATCTGATTCATTTGTAAAGCCAGATGTGTCAACCATTATATGGGGTAAAATCCATCTGATTAATTTGTAAAGCCAGATGTGTCAACCATTACACGCGGTAAAATCCATCTTATTAATTTGTAAAGCCAGATGTGTCAATCATTATACGCGGTAAAATCCATCTCATTCATTTGTAAAGCCAAATGTATTAATCATTACACGCGGTAAAACCCATCTGATTCATTTATAAAGCCAGATGTGTCAAACATTACACGCGGTAAAATCCATCTGATTCATTTATAAAGCCAGATGTGTACGCTCAGTATACGCTGTAAAATCTATCTGATTCATTTGTAAAGTTGATTTTGGCATTTGTTTGTTTAGGTTGGAGGAAGCCGGGGGGAGGGGTACAGGCACTTCTGACAATCAAGCAGTAACCAAGCTGCGTGGAACTGGCACAAGCGCCTCGCACGTGTGACGTAAGCGTCTCACCAAAAGCGTCCCATTACATTTTTCATCAGTTCGCCCTCACTGCGGCCTCGCCGACCGTAACCCCGGTAAAAAGCTTCGCTCCAAAAACAAATGACAGACTTAAAAAATAAAATGTATTCTACAGCCAAAGAATTCCAATTTCAAAGATAGGAATTACTTTTTTAATATATTTAACGCAAGTGGCCAGTTCCAGACTTTCTGTATGTCACAGGTATAATTAGGCAGTCACCATCCGATTTTTATTCACAATTAATATAAGAACATATGAGATGTTAAGAACATATGAGATCTTTTAATTGTGCCATTGGGCTCGATTGCATTTTCGTGAGCTAAAATCGGAAATTAGTTCATTTAAACGAGTTAGGGCTATACGTTAGTACGGAATATCAATGAGCGGCTGTCACTTGCCCGCATATCCCGAAGGCACCCTGAATGAAGCGTTCCACTGCTAACACTCATAGCAACTCTTCGAAAATGTATCTAAGGCGTTGCACAAACTGGGCAACCACCAAATAAGAACAGTGTCAGGATTAATACATTTATTGATAATGTATGCAGTGTTGCTGCCACGCGGTCCTGCTTGGCCATCTGCTGGTGTGCTGGGTAATTAATTGTATAACTGTGTAATTGAATGGCTAGGTTTTATTTCTCCGGAATCCTTAGAAACTTACACCCACGTTACACTTCTGGTCCAATATTTTATCTACTAATGCAACGTCATAATACTACTGCCCGGATCCTTACGAGTCCATGCAGCTTGGGTTGGTAATGGCCAGTTTTCTGTGATCTTTGGCCGATCCAACTCACGGTTCAACCCCCATCCAGTAGCCTCCTCTAAGAAGGACTTAACCCGCCAGTGTTACCGTGACTACTGCATTCGGCTGTATACTGCAGTCGCTGACAGTTCGGATCAATTGCTTTTCTAGGGGAACACTTCGGGCGGATCTGAGCGGTTCGCAGGATGACTGGCAGAGTAAAACAAGCCCCACAACTCTGGCGAATATACGGTAGATTTTGGGAATGTATGATTCCTAAGACGCGGCGATGTTGACCGCATGTTGACCGATGTCCCCTATCCTTAAAAACGATCAGTTGGCAACCCGATTTTGGGTTACAGATGGCATGTAAAGGACGCCTCAGATCCGCGATAATTTTGAATCACGGAATTCCGTGTACATTACATCAGTTAGAGGCCGCGCAAGTCGAAGCCGTGATCAGACTGGAGGATGGAGAAATCCGTTCAAATATGGGAAACAGTAGGTGAGGTCACGCACTGTAAGGTGTTGGATTCTGACAGGTTGTCGGCATAGCCTGAATGTGGATCCTGTTATCTTAAAGTCTCTGCGTTAATCTGAGGGTGATATAACGATAAAGTTCATTGCAACATACTAGGTTCGCGAGTTTGCTTTACACTCACCAACTACTACTGCTCCTCGCCCAAAATACCTACAAAAACGGTAAGTCCGCAATTAGCATACGGAAATAATGGTTGCGGTTATGCGCGAGTACCTACCTCATCATCTAACGCTTTCACTTTATCTTACTATAAACTATTGGAAACCGTCATGCAAAGTGCATCAGAGAGATGTTCGACTCACATTGCAGTAGTTTTCTCAACAAGTGCGTACTTGGATGCCGGTAGCAGCGAGGTATGTCCCGCCTTTCATTTATTAGTTAGGTGTGTCTAAGCCACTATTTACTCTGAGAGACAAATATCATTTTAAATAGAGGGCATTGGCATAATTATCAAATGTTGAGTATGAGAGCCTTTGTTGATGCCGTTCCCATGACTTTGATGAACGATACAGCTATAATACCAATTCAGCTCAGTATCTGTCCTGATGATAGTTTCTTAATGGGGTCTAATGCTGTCGTGCAGCTCAGGTCTCAATGGGCAACTTTGTTCTATCACGATCGGCCCGACTCACGACTCAACACCTATCTGACAGCTTCCTCGAAGATGGATGAAACCGGTGAACCTACTGTGCATAGCGGCCGATCTGGGAGAAGAACTCGGACGACCCTGGATGTCTGAACGATGGCCAGCATGCCGATTTTTGCTTGCAACCTACCTGAATAGAGATTCCCCTGTAGCCCGGTAATGTGGTGACAAGGTGTGAGTCCAGTGTATCCCGGTAAAGCAGCATAGCACTCGGTGAAAACTTCGGATGAATGGTTGTCTGAGGTACTGATCGGTCTGCCGTCCCTTGCGAATCCGCGACCAAACGGGAGGTCGGAGAAATCTGACCATATCTGGGAGTAAGGACGTGATGGATGCCATATTGAGCTTGAAAATTCCCAGTTCCTCGCGGTAAGGGTTGGACTCTTACACTCTGAGGTGAAGGTTGGTACGTAAATTAGTCTTCGTCCTCAAATCTCTGTGTTTCATTCCGGGGTGATATAACGAAAAGATCGTTGAAATGCTTCAGGGTGGCCAGGTTCGCATGTAACAGTTTACAAACTTAACTGTAGATATTTTCTAATGACCGCTTAAGAAAAACCTAAAATTAGAATGCGTACGCTTCTAGTGCAATGCAGTGCTAGTTCCCAATCTGTGGTACGGAGGAACGCCACCTCGCCGGAACTGTTGTTAATCCCGAAGTTCATTTAGTTTTATCGCCCTCTTATTCTTGAAATGTGTGAAGTCGAGCGGCATTCCCGCAAACCGCCGCGCCGCAGGCGACCGACACGGCTTCCTCCCGTCTAATTTGTTAGCTCGTTTCCTTGCCTCCTGAATCACTATCAAATCTATTTTGACTGCTATAAAAATGTAGCCACATCCCGTTGGGGACGAATAATGTGGTCGATGTCTAATTTTGTTTTCATTAACCTCATAAAATCATTTATCTCAATCTATGTCTCGGTAGTTGTTTCCGGACACTACTACATTTTTAAAATACCGGAAATAAATGGAGATATTTCGTTATTAAAATATATGGGGAATATTTAAAAAACAGGATCTATCACGGATGGACATGGAAGCCATGTTGAAAAAAAAAACAGTACAAAAGGTGGATATAGCGTTGTATAAAATTCATAAATATATGCAGAAGCTTGATTCCGGAAAAAATGAATAT
>JAOPUG010000007.1:3891009-3903278 GCA_027564375.1 Micropterix facetella | reverse complement strand
GCTATCACCGCCGCTTCTGTGGTGGTGAACCGTATACCTCTAAGTTTATCCTTAATTTTTGGAAACAAAAAGAAATCATAGGTTGCAAAGTCCGGACTGTATGGAGGATGTGTCATCGGTTCCATGTTTAAGTTTTTCAAAAACGCCATTGTCATCTTAACGCAGTGGGCGGATGCATTGTCTTTATGGATGACTACTCTGCTGCGAGGACGCTTTTCACGAATTTTTCAAAAACTCTGGGCGAGCAAATGTAATCAATCTGCAGTGACTGTTCTTTGGTTTTCAAGTGAAATTGTTGTGTAATGTCCTGTCTCGTAAAAAAAAACAAGCAACCTTAATTTTACCAGTTAGACCTTTCTTGGCTTTCTTAGGCAAATGCTCCAAAGGAAAAACCCACTCCATCGATTGACTCTTTCTTCAGGTTCGTAAGCGTTTTTAAACTTCCATTGACTCCTGCGGTATCCATAACAAAGCTTCCAAACTGTTAGGTCTACGTAGAAAATATTTTGCACTTAGCCAATGTTCAACGATTTATGAATTTGCTGACATGTAATTTTTTGATCCGATTGAATTTGTTGTCGTACGGTATCAATGTTTGCTTCTGTTACCGCTATCGCCAGCCTGCCTTCTTAGAGATGAATACGTCCATGTTTGAATTCTTTATACCAGAAGTACACAGAGCTACGAGATGGGGCTTCATCACCAAACTTTGGCAACTTGCAGTCTTTGGCAACTTTCTTGTTAACTTATACTATACCGAAAATCGTAAAAAAACATACATCAAAAATTTTCTCTACCTAAATCCATCGTTAAGTAATCACGCAATTTTCATGATGGCGCCACATAGAAAAAATGATAGATATAAGAAATTAAATGTTTTCTGCAGTCGAAGAGTTCCTTTTCAAAAATAGGAATTACTTTTTTAATAATTATAAAGCAAGTGGCCAGTTCAGGTACTTTCATTAGGCCCATTTATATACAGAAGCATAAATACAAATGAATAAACTGTTGTTTAAGCTCAAATTAGTCCACTGTCATCCTGCATTATATTTGAATATAGAATAAAGTTACTAACACTTGGTCTCTCGCACCACGTACACCATTAATCATAATATATAGTTACAATGATCACTGACTCACTGACTTGAGTCTGTAACGGTGTGCATTGGCGCCCGATGCGATTTAACCATTGCCACCCAATGTGCGCGGCCTCACTCTGAGAATTAACGCAAGGTAACATGACATGTTAAATTTTGTCGATTGCATCCAAATTATCGGGTGTCATCGTACCATGTCAGTTTTAGCAGTGTACACGCTTTCTTTTTTTTTTACATTTGTCGTTTACCGTTGTGGAGGTGGATCTATTTGACAATGGGCGCCTTAGGGGCGCTACAACTAACTAGGTATACATAGGTCACACTACTAGGTATACATGAACTTGTAGGCAACTAACTAGGTATACATGAAAGTTTCTGGCACTGGATATTATATAAACAATTTAAAAAAAATATTACAACATTTTAAAACAGACCTCTTTAGCTGTAGAATAAAGTTTGTTTCATCTGTCATTTGTGGCGTAATTTTAAAAATATTTGCATTACAATGGATTTAACTTGTTATTCTCTTTTTGCTGTTTAGTTTTCTATAATTTTAAGTGTAATTTGACGGCTCAGCAGAGCCTCGCTTGGCTTCAAACAATTTTGGCGATAAAGCACTAAGCAAGATGACAATTTATAGCTGGTGAAATTTCATGAAAGTCGCCCGTCCACCTCTGTCTACAACAAAAACATTGATGTGATGCCAGTCATTTGACCTACCATGAGATTCGGGCATCCTAAGGCATAGGCATGAGTCAGGTACAATCAATCCTACACAAATATTTGTCTGAGAATTCAGTGCTCGGTGGATCCCACACAAATTTGACTAAGGCTCAAAAAACGGGACACATCACTTGATGGAATGGCATGCTTACCAGATTCAACCAAAGGCATCAAATTTAGTGTGGAACATAGTAACTGGTGACGAAATATGGATTTGCAGTTAAGACCCTGAAACAAAGCTGCAATCGACCATTTAGGTCTTTCAAGATGAGCCGAATCCAACCAGTGGCGCACCGGCAAAGTGACGCGAACCATATAATCGCTTTTTTTAGTACGTGGCTACTGTTGCTTTAAAGAATCATCATACCCAAATGGCAAATGAATAATGGTTGGTACATTTGCTTGCCTGTATTTATTGACGAACTCCATAAAAGTAACCTTGCATCAAGACAATGCCAGCACTCACACTGCCAGACAGACAAACGAATTTTGAAAGGAACAACGTAGAACACATAAGCCATCCTCCATACAGTCCTGACTTGGCACCTTGTCACATCTTGTTCCCAAAAATTAAGTCAACAATTTTCATCGCCAGAAGAGGCTCTCGAAGAATATGCAAAACATGTTTCCGAAGTCACCATGGAGGAGTAGAATAAATGTTATGAAAATTGGTTTAATACATAAGAAAAAGTTATATACACTCGCATAGAATATTTTGAGAAAAAAAATTGATTTTTGATCATTCATTGTATTTTTTTCTTATTCATTTCGGAAATAATCAGTGTGGCCCCTGTATCATCTGAGATTCTTATTTCAGCTAGTAACGGATGATCGTCACCGTCTCACTAAACACTTCATTCAGACTTTGCCTGTATTATTGGAAAAGTTCATAGCCGATCCAGAGAAGCTTGCGAATCTGATTCAAATACCTCAATACTTCGATTTGGATGTTTATACAACGTCGCGACAAGAAAAGGTAAGCGTCCTGTTTCGTATTGAATCACAATTAGGTTGAATCGCGGTAGTACTCAATTATTATTTTTCTTACAGAATTTATCCGCTCTACTTGACAAATTAAAAGATATTGTAGCAAAGCGCACGGAGACCGAGGTGCTCGAGACGTGTGGCAAAACGCTTGAAATGCTTTGTACAGAGGGTACCGCTATTTACCGAACATGCGATACGGCCAGAGGAATTATTACAAATATGGTAGTCAATCGATACGAAGAAGTCATCAATGAATGGAGAGTTAATCTAGAAAGGGTAATTTATTATTACATTATTATATCCTATTATAATGTTGCACTTTTTCTGGCAAAATTTAAGGCACTTTTCCCTTCGGTAATATGATTGTTCCTGCTGAAAATCTGTGGTAACTGGTGGATTCATACATTTGAATGGAGCACTGTTGGAGTAGCGAGACGGAGATGATTTACAAGGCTGTATAGACAAAGTTTCTTCCACAAAAAGTTTCTTGCTGGAACTAGCCAAAATAGTGGTGGTCTGAGGTATAGCAGTACAACCATGAGCGATTTGGGCCTGGAGAGGTCAGTTGCGAGAAGGTTATGAGATCAACAGTACGTCGCACGCTATTCGCCTTCAATGTCAGAATGACTGGGTGACAATTGAAGTGTTTTCACACTGCATCCAATTCAAATCAGAGCCGAATCCGAGAAATGTCGGTCTAAAGTACCCATAATAATTGTATGAGCGGTTGCGCACTAGATCCAAGTTTCGTTATCCAAAGACGAGTAGATCTCCAGTTCGGATCATAATATTCACGGACCGAAGAAGCCATAGTATTATTTGTATTAACGCTTGCGCACTGCATCTGATTCGAATCTAAACCATTACAGGGGCGGTGACGGCGGCATGGTGGGGGGGGAGTGGCATGGAGGGAGGGAGCAGGTATTGATACTGGCGATCACTACGTCCAGTATCCAGTTCAATATGATTTTTGTAATAATTATAAAATGTATAAAAGTTCTTGCAATCTTAACTAAGTTCATCGTGATTATTGTAAAATGCTCCTCTTAAAAGTCTGTTCACCAAGAGAGAGTGTATCCAGAACTCTTTATTTCTCCTGCGTCTTCATACGTACAATAACAGTGCCGAAAGTTGACGGCGATTGAAAGGACACATAATAAACAACGTATACGCTGTAATACAGTACCAGAATGGCCAGAGTTATAGAATCTCAAGTGTACGCAAGCGGCATCCTTCGGATTGGATACATTGCACAATAGACATCCGAATTCGAGTTTTCGTATCTGATCCGGATCGGATGCAATGCGTAAACGCTCTTAGAAACTTCTGCATTACCCATCCCAGAATATTGAAAGATGATGTTGTATGACTGGACATGAAAGATGTTGAAATTTTATTGAAATGCCTTCTAGTATACACTTCCAAATCACAGTAACCTCGCTCACTGGGTTATTCAAACTCCTTTTGTAGCAATAGTCCTTGCACAGCTAGATATATTGCAGCCGGCTGCAAGTCAGCCTCGAGTCAATGCCGGTACACCGACCGCCGTGACAAACGAGTAGCGCTAACCTGAAGATTGCGTATCGGGCGCGTCCAGTTCATCTCACGGGACGCCGATGTGTAAAGTTTGTTGACCATAATTGCAGGTATGTGTTCAAACCTCAATTATTGCATCGAGGTGAACCAGCTACATGAGATGTTATAAAGAACGTTATCATCTCATCACCCCGAGCCGAACGCGAGGACTTGTGGACATTTACATTCCACGTACCTAGCTCCGCCGCATGCCTGTCGGAGACCAACGCCTTAACAGCGAGGCACCGAGCAAACCTAGCGTTACTCCCTGGCCAGATTTTTCCATCCTCCCGTCTAGTCACGGTTTCGAAATAGCTCGCGCGTCTTTTACCCGATGTGAGCTGTAATTCATTACTCGAATTTATCCCGGATCGGAGGTGCCCTTTGTCCGACAGATTCTTTCGGGATCGGGCGGCCAACGGATAGTTACTAAGGATAGGTAATCTACTCCCGCCGTCATAGAAAGCTACGCTTCCAGACTCCCCGGGTATTCGCCGATCGAGCAACGCGAGCGGTAAACCGACCAGTGCATCAACTACCCGGACCGCCCGTGGTTTTCTCCAGATCCAAACTTCGGCTTCTCCAGGTTAAGTCCCTCTTCGCGGAGGCTCCCGGACGGGAGCCGAACAGTGATCTGAGCCGACCAAGTTAACATATATGCGGCCGTCTGGTCTATACTGCACGTACCATTAGGTCCCTTTCATACAAACGGTTCAGATATACCTTACAACTTGAATGTAAATATAATGTGACTAATGAATGCTAAATAATTGTTTGAAAATGTTGGTTAGGGAGCGGAGCCTGATGCCGATGACAATTACGGTTTAACCAGTTCATTGAAGAAATTATCAATTATGTATCAATGCCATAATTTAAATAATGCCACCATCTGGGATTCTCTCATCGAAGATCTGCCTAAATGCAAGAAAGAATCCGAGTATCCCACTGAGGTGAGTAAACTAAATTGCTTACTTAATTACGCCTGTAATTTTTAAGCAGATGAATTAACGCTAGAACATTCGATGGAGGTAGTTTGACTCCTCGCGCTCCTTCGAGTTTCAAATTGTTCACTTTAGAGTAAAAGAAATAGAAATAGTAAAATTCTTTTATAAATCCTAATATTTAAATTTTACTCTTAGTTTTATTAACATTAAAGGGGTCATTTTGACTCCTCGTGTTGTTATGCAGGATTTGAAGTGCTAACTGCGTTATTCAGAAATTTTGTACATTTTTATTAATTGAACTGAAACAGATGTATGTACGAGACAGTATATGTATCGTATAGGAAGGAGAGTGGCATTTTGAATAGGGGTGGCACTTCTTCTGCAATAAGCCAGCTGGCCAGCGGGCACTAGCTAGTGCCGCGATCGAATTCATCCATGAAAAATGGGAAGAAAATTATAGAACAATATTGTATTCTGATTTTCAGTAAATATCTCCATTTGACTTTTTAACCCGTTCGTAGAATTAAGTAGGATGGGGCCATATAGTCTGATGCGTGCTGTGCGTTTGTTCGTTTGTCCGTATGTCCAAAGACTTCCCGCGGTCAGATCTTTGGTTCAAATTTGGTATGCAGCCTCTCCGAGTTACCCTAAGCACTACCGGGTGGCAGCAAATTTGATCCGAGTCCCGCAGGTGCTGGTTTACTCGGCCCGGGGGAGGATCCGACCGATAGATAGAGCAAGCATACTGGGTATTTTTGGAATCGTGGTGATGAGACAAGCTTGTTGGAATATGTTTTAAACCATTTTGGATGTCAGGGGTTACCAATCTATACCAATCAGTCAAAATTAGTCCATTTTGCATCTGAGTTAGTAGAAAATGTCAGGCATTCTAGTTAAGTTGCATGACCCAAAGAATGTGCCGATGTGCTAACTGTCATCTGTTAAAATTGCAGTCAAATGGGATTTACATGTTATAAAATAATATAAATTATAGTTTAAAAAAAA
This sequence comes from Micropterix facetella, assembly GCA_027564375.1. NCBI lineage: Eukaryota > Metazoa > Arthropoda > Insecta > Lepidoptera > Micropterigidae > Micropterix > Micropterix facetella. The sequence continues at coordinate 3,896,947 of JAOPUG010000007.1, read as the reverse complement.
CTGAACATGTGCTCGCTCTGTGGGTTAATTCAACAACATTTACAACTACTTTGTTAGGGTCCCCACGTGCGAACGAAAATTAACTAAATAAAATATTTTATTTTTAGGTATTGTTATGTACCATCAAATCCTGCTTCCACGCAGTATTCTGGGGTTTGAGCGACTTGGAGACGAAACTATCATCCAATATGGATATCACTGAAGATGTTAATGTTTTGAGATCCAGGTTGCACGCTTTCATGGATCACTGTAAAGAAATCATGACGCAAGGCTATGTGAATCTAATGAAATTTGAGGTAAGTCAAAAACATTAAACTTGGTTAACAATAAGATGTTGTAAGTCACAATTGTACTTGTACAGGCAAAAAATTCAGTGACCAGTGTCATTTTCGCATTAAATATAATCAACTTATCAGCCGTCTCTCATAGGTTTTAAAAAAACTGGTTTTGGGGGTGGACGAACATATCTGTTTTGCGAATTTCAGATTAGGTTAGGTTAAGTTGGGCAAACTTTCAAATGGCCCCACATCCTTCATTACGGTCAATCTACCATTTCTTTTACTTTGAGCCAAAATGTATTTTCATTCTTAAAAATAAGGAAAGTATCATTGTAAAATAACAATTTTATCATCTATGGACTTCAGGCATTCTGGAATGTCATTAATAAAGAGGAGAAAGAGAAAAGATCCAAATATTGATCCTGAGGAACACTTGTGTGAATGTTTCGTGGAGCACATTCTTATTTTCGACTTGCGTAATTTGGGTGTGCAAATAAGATTCTATTAGTTTCAAATAATATTCTATTAGTACTTATCTAATGCCATAGTATTATTATAGGATGCACATGTATGTCGTGGGAATTTCAGATTAGGTTAAGTTACGTTAGGTTGGCGAACTGTCAAATGGCCCAGCAGTGCGAACAATGGTGCAGCCCCACACACGGACAATACGTCAGCAATCCACATATGATCCTTAGAGGGTATAGAGAGATTGTAAAGAGGGCATGAAGCTACCTAGAAGCAATGGTTTTTGTCGAATATTTCTACAAGAATAATTTTTTTTTATTTGCATGTGGCGCTATTTATATTACAACTATTACAAAAAGATGTTTTAGATACCATGTGAAACCAAAATAGTTCTATGGGAGCCCCACCGTTACAAGGCAAAATCCTGGCTACATGCCTGATTAAAATAAAAATTTCATTTGTTTTATTTATATTATTTTCATATCACCAGTGGGTAATAAGGAGTCAAAATAATTTAAAATTTTTCTTTGATGAAAGAGGGGGAGAGCGCATAAAATTCTGATAAACTGTAGGGGGCGCAAACTGAAAAAGGTTTAGAACCCATGGTCTTATGGTGCTAAAACAAATTCTAAATCCTGCTTGCTTAGCCGGTTGAAAAACGAACCTTTCATTGTATATTTGATTTATAATTACCTACTTTTGGCAAGATTTGTTTCTTTATGTTTTGCCTTCGAGAGATTTTTATTCTAGAGATTTTTTTTTCAATTGAAATAATTTTTTGCTGCGTAAGTAGCAAAAAAAAAACCATTAATGTATGTTTCTTTCCTCTGTAGGCTTACAAATGTGTTTGCGATCTGCTACTCATATTCAGTGATAAGTTAACATCTTACCACCACAAGAACCAACCGATAATGAAACAGTTGGAGTATGTACCGAGCGAGGGGGATTGCGAATTGCTCAATTCGTTTGTGCAAGAGTTCGTCTTTGTGCAGAACAACGTGGGTAGGTATTTTCGAATAGTTCATAAAGCATGCATGAAACATTTTAACAGAACCTTCGTCTTCACACTGAAACACATTGAAAGAGCTTGTTTCATTTTCGCAATTTCAAAGAAAAACAAAGCAGAGTATTTTTTCGAAATTTAGATATTCGCTCCTTTGTGATATTTTTTCGATTTGTTGTGTGAATATTAAGAGGGGAAGATGCCACCATTTTGACTTTTAATTCTTACTATATACGGTCTGTAGGCAGAACAGTGAGACTCCCAGGTGAATCTTGGATTCTGAGGGAGTCACGGTTAGACTGGGTGGATAAGAAGCACAAAAAGAATATAACAAAAAATCAGGATTGGTCGCAGAGATGACAGGCAGTATTTTCACATCTCCTTTTCATTGCAGAATGAAAGCTGCCATTATATAAGTATAAAACTTGTTTGTTCGTCGATAAGTACATAATTTCCATACAAAATATGTGCAGGAAATCGATTCCCATCATGAAATTGCTGATGAATTTACAATATTTTTGTTTCTTCATCCTGCTTTGGCTGTCTTGCATCTGTTGTATCATTTGGTAAGAAGTAAAATACGTAACTACCTTTTCTCTCTGATAAAATGGTTTTGCCACAATGCTCACTTGAGTTTGAGCTATGCGGTTGAAACTCTGTGGATCGAGGATATCATATCCAAGTCCTTACCAGCCTTCAGTTCCGAGTTAAAAAAAAAAAAACCATTATACATACATACATGTGTACTATTGTAATTCAAATTTTGCACATTCTCAAGCATCTACAACAAACACCCAACCGCTCCATTAGGACTCACTGAATATCAGTTTCTTAACTGAATGTGTCCTCTATCAATATTATCTTTTTCTTTCGGCCATCCCGCTAGTGTATTTTTATTGCTCTGTATCATGTGTTATTGTTGAAATCAATTGTTATTATTGTATCTTGCTCCCGGAATTTGCTACGGTAACTTCCCATACTTTCTAGTATGTCCACAAACAACACTTCGTTTTCCCTTTGTTTGAGAAGCCCAGCTGGTTTATGAAGTGAGTCTTCAGCCCGCACCTCGGTTCTCCAGCTCGTCTGTCGTCTGTTGGTCGTACTCTTCAGCAGTTGAGAGATGTCAGTGCTACGGTGAATCCGCACCCCAGGATATTATAACGACTGTTGTTGTCTTGTCAACCTGAGATGAACGCAAAGACTTACAGACAGAGACAGTCCGCAATCCAACTGCGCCTTGGACCCGTCCGAGTCCAACGCCATATGGCGAGGCACTGAGAAATACCACCCAACAGGCAGTCTCACCCCCTGACTACCAGATTTGGATGGATTTCTCCGTCCTCCAGTACCATACGGTCACGAATTCGAGGTCGCTTATGCAGTCTACCTGATGAATTCGAAACTCGAATTAATCGCGGCTCTGAGCTGTCCTTTGCCCGGGATCGGATAGCCGACGGATCATTTTTAAGGATAGGCAACATCAAAACAACGTTTACCCCTGATGTCATGTGAAACATACGTTTCCAGACTCCCCCGATTATTCGCCAGAATGCACACGCTAGGCTGACACAGAAAGCTGAGGCTGGGGTGCACAAACTGCCTAGATCCACTCGAGGCGTTCACCCGGATCCGCAATTCTGATCCCGACCAACAATGACTGCAGGCTACAGTCGCGGGCCGTATTTACAATTGTCCTGGCAAGTTGAGTCTCTCTACGACCGGATGGGAACTGAACCGTGATGTGAGCTGATCTAAGAACAGACAAAGAGGCCATCGGGCCAAAGCCACACGGAACAGTTAGGATCTGTTAGGACTCTTCAGCGGCCGAAAGTGTTTCCGATGCTGGGCTGCTACCGCACTCTGGTGCCCGGCGACTGCTTCTCCGTGCTGGCTCTTCCGTCAGTTGGCCCGATGATTCACCAGATGCCTGCTGCATTCTTCGATGTGGAATTGATCGCCTCCTTTGCTAGGTAAAGGCCTAAAAGCACTGCCTAACATAATCATAAAACCTTGCCACTTCCATTTTTTCTTATATCTAGTACATGCGATTCAGGAAAATCCATCCTAAAGAAGGCACCACTGCTTCTGAGCTCAGGCGCATTGCGATCTTCCCTTGTTTTTTGTGCCACCGTTTGCTTATAGTTCTTTAATCAGTCCTGTGCTTTCTACAAACTCCAGTATATTTGACGGAGCGATTTCTTCAATCTAACTTTAGTTTAGAACTTGTCTTACCGAGTGTCGGGTCCTCGATTGCTGCGCTCTCCCACAGACAGTGAAACAATCTCGGCTTCTATGAAGGTCAAATCTGCACCGTATTGCTCTGGGATAGTCCTATTTCAATTTTTTGTGTGGTATATTCTGTCCGTCTGGTATATTGATGAGTCCGTTGTCACTCCTGTTATGCTACAGAATGGTTTTGTCTCCTATCGTATCAGTCACAGGTCTCCAATTTTCACCATAGTATTAGTAGACTGGCTAATAAAGAGAGAGGGAACGCGTCATGTGTTGCAAGCGAAAGAGCGAATGATTATCTCGCTCGTTTTGATGAATCGACGAGACGACCGATGTTAGGTGAATCGCGCGATTACAACATTATATTTGTTATCGATTTGTCGAAAATGCCCATAGCTATTTGCAACCTCTTTACTACATTGACATTTGGGGGATGTGACATTTGTTTTCATCGCAGGAAGTTTGCATAGTTAACCCATCGACTGCGATTGACTCCAAGAATGGCCCAATTTATGCGGTTCTTATAAGAGCCACCCTCAGTTGAGGAGTTACTGAATGAATTTTAAGGAATATATTTATCTATTTCAGTAATACTTATTTTGATTTACTCGTGTTTTTATCCATTATTCTCCTGTGTGTATGCAACTGATCAAACTTCATAAATACAGTGTCCGTGGTCACAAAGCCTTATCGACTTTTGTAGCATTTGGATAAACAGGGGTTGCATACTACGACTAATAAGAGAGCTGATTTTTGCCTACAGATCGTTAAATACATATCTTAAATTGAATTGAAAATATAGCGGTAGATTCCTCTCTTAACTGGTCTTGTAAGTGTCGTGTTTGTGTCATTTCAAGTATTGTGGCTACCATTGACATTTTCTACGTGTAAATAACAATGATGCGGCTATACTTGAATATGTGATTGTTAAAAGAGCATAAAAGTAACAAAAATATTTTTTTACAAGCCATTTACAAGGACATTTAATTATATAAATTGATTACATTGCATTTTCTCAATAAGAATCCAACGGTCCATCAATTCACATAATACTGTTAGAATATATTATAACACTCAACAAGTTACTGCATATAACACTTAACAAGTTACTGCTTAGTTAAAAACTGCTAAAATAACATGCATTATTATGTGTGTTGTTTTTACACTCATCCTGCTCAGTGCCATACATTAAAAATATAATTTAATGAAATAAAACGAATTACAAGAAGCCTTGACTAAATACCAAAAATTGAGCCGTGTGATGATGCGACATCATAAATGGAAACCTGCACAGGGAGTTACAATATAAATATACATATGTATAATGGTCTTTTAACACTCATAGCACGAGTATGTTATTTTAGCGATGAGCTGAATACCGAATAGTATTAGGTTAAACCGGATATTCAGCAGTATTTTAAGTATTCTGTATCCGACGGATATCCGGTTTATGAACAAAATTTTCGATTGAGTAAAAATCATAGTCGTGTAGAAATGTCTCGTTGAAGCTATTTTTATCAGTTTCTATCGCTTATTTTATGAGAAAAGTATTTCAACGGGTCTCTAATTTATTTTTGTCCATTTTCATTGACTTATGGATCTTTTGTCCATTTTCATTGACTATGGATACATGACAATTGCTGTAAAACAATTACATGACGATTGACAGGTGTACACTAGTGGCTATTTGGCGTCTGATTTGTTTATGTTGTATTCTGATATTTCATTTTTGGATATTTTATTATTTGAATGATATTTTATTTTAAAAACTTTACAATGTACGGAATTTCAAACAATTATTATGCCCGGCTGCTCCACGAGGGGAGAACCGTCAATTGCCCTCTGTTTAGGCGCATCTTGCATTAACCCTTAACTGCTCACGTGTCATTTTGTATCACTACTACTGACGTACGAATGATATTCGTCTGTTTTTTTAAAGACCTCTGGGACATTTGTC
>JAOPUG010000007.1:3868803-3890909 GCA_027564375.1 Micropterix facetella | reverse complement strand
AATGATATTCGTCTGTTTTTTTAAAGACCTCTGGGACATTTGTCGAGTGTAATTGTTGCGTTTATTGTTTTCAATATACTTAAATATTTCAAATGTAAGACAAAAATATCAATAAAACATTAATCATATTTATACGAACATATGTATATACCGTCAAACTTAGATGTTACGAAATATACATGGACAATTATCAAAAATCAACTTAAAAAACTAATAATTATAGGATTTTTTTGTTTGTTTTATTACGTAATTAGGATGGTTTTCCTTAAATGTAATTCCCTTTTTCTGCAAATCACCAATCCAGGCACTTTTTAACAGCAATTATCGCAGGTTGGTTTTTAGCACTGCAAGCAGACCGGCTGATCGCATGCTTGACACCCGTAATAGGCTCTACGTCGTTCCGCTTGAAACACATGTAAAAATTCTTCAAGGTTTCATTTTTTTAATTCCAGGCCTTGGTTGATCCAATTCAGTAGCCTTATCCTTTCCTAAGATACGGCCCGTAAGATTCTTGAGCTCGTATGAAAGTTGTGGTATTACATATCTTCGCTCGAGATACGGTGTTACTAAACTTTTTCTAAGATTCTTCATGAATGCCAAACGATCTGAAGAGTTATAATTTGACATTATAAAAGAATTGGTAGCGGCAATATCCAAAATCCTGTAGAATTTGACCAACGGCTTCCGTGTAGATCTTCTTTTCGTCTAAGGAATTCACACCTCCTTTTGATGAGTTGTAGAATGATAATATTTCAGATATCCCTTTAGAAGGGTCAGTGCTCTCTTCATGGTGCATCGAAGATATCATCATGACAGTTTTCTTATTTTTTGGAATATAAAACAGCAGCGTAAGTTCTTTCGTGAAACCGTAGATAGTTTAGTGAACTTGGCGAATTTTATCTAAGAATTTAGGTGGGATTTCTCTTTTATTTTTTTTCAGCGTTCCGAAGTATGTCAATCCATTTTTTTTTCCAGTTCATTACATACTTCAATCAAGGAAATGTAATTGTCAGCAGTGATGTTTCTATTGGTTCTCATAATCGGTTTAACCAAATGCAAAAAACCCTGCGTTGGCACTAGAAACTCTCTTTCTTCATCAGTAGGCCCTTTTCCGTTACTGTCCTTTCCTATATATAGGTACGCATTATAAAGGTAGCTTGTGGTACCATCAGTCATACATTTTATTTCCAAGCCATACTTACACGGTTCGTTTGGCATGTACTTTTTCCGTCTACATCTGCCTCTAAAATATACTAACATTTTGTCAATTGTTGTATTTTCCCCAATGTTATAGTACTTTCGGCAATTTGCGATAAATTCACCAAATATGTCCGAAATAGCAGCAGCCACATCAGACTGTTTTCTTTGATCTTGAGTAAACGCATCATCAAACCGCAAACATATGAGAATCATCGCAAAACACTCTTTAGACATCACTCCTCTGAATATATCTCTTCTGGTTCTGTCAGTTGCAAATAATGCATTTATGTCTTCGTTTGATTTGGACTCTGCACTAAAAATCAACAGTCCAATAAACGCATCAAACTCCACAGTATCCATGTCATTTAGTTCAGACTTGACTGCCTTTTTTTCTCTTATCAATTGAAATATTTGGTTCGTAAATTCTATAACGCGATTCTTGATACTCTTGGATATCAACAGACTAAGTAATTTCGAAGGCAAACTGTCAGGTGGAAAATCAGTAGTTACCAATGGAGTCACAATGTAGTGCGCAGGTGTTCGAGTGACCCTCGATGGCCCTTCTGAAGACACTTCGTGCAACGTTTTTTGCCATACAAATACTTTCTGGGACGTGGTGCATCTCTGTCGACTACTGCATCTATCTGAGATTTGTTTACCTGGACCCCGTTTCTCTTCCTTCAGACACAGTTTAGCTAACAAAATGTGACAATGGAATATCCTGATCAGAGGAGTCGTCAGGATCTGTTTCACGAGCTTCTGCTGCTGGTTGTACGTCAGAAGTAACCTCTTCTTGTTCTTCATCTTCTTCTGAAAAAATGCGACGGTCCGAGTAAATACAATCATCTTTATCTGCCGATGTTTCGTCTGATTCACACAGCCAAGATTCTATCTTTTTTTTTTTTTTTCGAGATGTAGAAGGTTCCGGTGAAGTATTAGATTGCTTACGATTCATTTTATCTAAAAACAAACAAAACCAAAAAAAAATTTAAAATTACTAACACTGATCATACAAACAACATACGTTAGGTGGCCGAATTAACCTGTTTAGACTAGCAGCACGTGTCTGCTCTCCCCCACTAGGCAAGCATCACTGGTGGCTAGGAAACTACCAAAATGGACGAGGACCAATTAACGGTGCAAAATGAAGTTATGAACAAAAATAATTTCGGGGACGTACCACATTCGTACGGCAGTGGTTAAGGGTTAAATCAACGATAGGTAAAACAAAATTGCGTACATTTGCAATTTATGATCCTCTTATTTTTTTTTCCCCACTCCCTTAAATGGTATTTTTTCCACATAGCCTCTCTTTATAGTAAGTATTTCAAATAAATGAAACTATTCAGTTTAACATAAACTGGATATCCTGTATCCAGTATCAGGTTCAATCACTATTTAATTAAACACCAAACACCAATTTTGGATTTAAATAACTTCATACTAGAGCTTCACACTTATGTCATATTTATGCTCAATAAAAAGATCTACCCATAGACGAAAAAGAAAAAATAGGTATATTGAAAAAATGTGTTACTTATGTTCTTTTAACAGTTCATTGGAATATTTTTCTGCCATTCTGTTTTTTCCCTGCGTCAATTGTGGCTTTGTTATTATTTTTAATAAAAATCCAACAGTGAAAGAGTAGCATACACTAAATGAAGCTATTTGGTGGATGTTTCTCTCGCTAGTATCTGCATTGGAAACATTAAAATATTCTTTGAAGTTCATCGCATTTTGTTTGGGGGGCTACTCTTGAAGGAAAAAACCATTATATCCCGATCTTGAAGGGTTCTAGTTTTGAAATTATTTCCCTTCCCTGAAAATACTCTTCATTTACTAGGCCAGGAAAATTAATATTTTAGGTCAATTTCTGGGGTCGATTGAGGTTTTTGCCATTTTCACTAAAAACTGCATTTACACAGTAAAAACACATTCTAAAATGCTGAAAAATGTTGCATTAAATGAAAAAATGAGCAACGACGAAGTGTCTTCATGATTAGTAATAATAGTTCTGTGTAAAAAATACTATTATATTTGCATTTCAAAAATGTCCAAAGGTTTCAAACTAAGGTGTCAAAAAAATGTCGAAATTGACAGAGCAAAAGGTGATTCAAAATTTAGCCAAAGCATAGAAGTGTTAGCAAAAATAATTAAGGTTAAAGAAGTATGAAATTTTTGACGGGTATATTCAGTTGTTTTTTATTATTTTGTTTCTGTAATTCGCAAGAATGACTTGTCATATTGTATTTTGGCACGCAATAGTTCAAAGCTTCCGAACAATTTGTAGAAACAAAATAATCATAAAACAACGGACACGTCTGTCAAACACTTCATTTTTTTAATCTCAATAAATTATCTTTGCAAAAAATTATACATTATATCTAATAGTTTTTTGACATAATAAGTACTATTGATATTGAAGTAACCCTTCATCTAATTTGTTTTCAGAATTATAGAAAGTGTATTTTCTGTTGAAACGAAGATTTTAGTAAAAATAGTAGAAACCTTTTTCAGCCCAAAAAATTGTCCTTGCATAAAATCTAATTTAGCTTGCTAACAAGGTACCTAGATCTAGATTATATCTCTTTCATCATTCATTTTTGCAATACGCACTTTAATGCAAGGTTATTTATTAAATAAGCTAATTTCCCTGGCCTATAATTTCACTTTTTTGCTGTCCGCATAAGGTCAACATTACACTATTTTGAAACATCTATTTCACACGACCCATTTCAAACATGCTCTTTCCATCTGCTTCAGAATCCTTAGAGTGTGTCAGGACCATTTTATATAATGGGGATGTGTGTGCAAAACTTTTCGGAGATGGTGTCAGAGGTGACTTAGTTCCCAAAAGTTGTGAAGTGAAGTGAAGCTCGATGTGTAAGGAGCGAGGGGAAACATAGATGAATTAAATTGTATCTGAGGAAGACGAAATAAACATGGAGGTTTGACAGACGGGCAGTGTTGCCAAATGGCTAGCACATTTTCCAGCCATAGTACTGTTATAATGGAAAGATGCCAATTTCCTAGATCTTTAGAATCGTTAATATTAGATACAATATTAAAGGTGTTAGATATTTTAATTATGGAGATTTTGAGTTTTTAACAGCATTTTATGGTTGGAAAATATGCCAGTCACCTGGAAGCATTGCAATAGTCTCATCCGAATGCTATGATTTCTACCAGACACTCGCTCACGCGGTACATTACTCACTTCACACCTTTCAGAAACGTGGCCATTGCGCCGTCTAGCGAGAGAAAATGGCAGTGAACATCCCCATTATCAATATTTTTATATTAATTTTTTTTTTACTTTAACTGAATGTTTCAGGATGCTGTTTTAATACTGTGAAATATTTTGGACTCATAACAAACTGTAATGCATTTTTTTCTTTTTCTGGTGTTAATAGATAATCTAATCTCTACAGATATTCAAGATGAGAGACGAATTGAAGAGTTGCACAAGAGGCGCAACTTTTTAGCCTCTTTTTGCAAATTGATTGTGTATAATGTTGTCCCAGTTCGTTGGGCTGCTGACATTTTTAAGCATTACGTAAAGGTATTTACTTGCAGAATTTTGCATTGATAATTTATTATCGCAAACGGCCTCAGAAATAAATGTAGAAATAATTGTTGCGGGAGTCGTTTATTTCTGAGACCGTTGGTTAATGTTTGAATGCGATTAGAAAAGTTTATCATTTTGGAATTGTGAAATCGAGAGTCTTTTGCACTTCCCTTGCGTAATCTGATCCTCCGTCGTCAACGCAACCGGCTCCCTGTCTCTTCAGAGGGAGGTTCAAACCTCCGCTCTTTCTTTACATCTTCAAATCCTTCGACAACTTTCAATAACGCGTAGCCTTTACCCGTCGACCTAAAAATATATGGAGACCACAGAGATCTGTCAATTTGCCCATACGATTGGGTCGGTTGCGATGCTAACACCTTTTGTGCGGGGAATGGAGGGGGGGGGGGGTAATTGTTTGTGGGTTGCGCATACACATTTTAATATTATTACACTTTTAGAAATGTCAGTTTCTAGTATAAAATGTGTAAAGGGCGCCGTAGTAAATGTACTTTGCTATGGTATGTGACTAAATTTATCTTTATACAAATTCGAGTTATACACCTTTGTGCAAGTTAATTTGAGCAGAGCATTTTTTTTATACTGGTATGGATTTTAATTCATATTTCGTTATGGCAATACTGTTTGAACCAGTCGATATCATTCTAGCCTTAAATCTTACATGGTCATATTGTTGCCGAAATTTGAGTGTTTTGATTTTCTGGTGTTAACTTTGAGATTTTTGGTTGTTATCTTTTGTTTTTAGGGACAGTTAGAGGGTTTTTTTCCTTTGGGATTTCTACATGCAACAGTTGCAACATTGTAGACATAAGTAATTCTAATCAGATTTGTTGTCGACTCGAAAGAGTGTAAGATGACTGCTCTCTAGAAGAGTCTCCTCTTAATATAAATTGTCTGCATCCAGTGTCAGCATGCCTGTCACTCAGGTCTGCCACATCAAAGCGTTTTAACGGCTTGATATTATCACCTATGATTGTTAGATTTAAGACTATGGCTGTCATGTCCTTCCAGCTTCCTTTTATATTTTTGCCGTTCTTCCTTAATCATTGGCATTTTGAGGGGTTCTAGGATCGCATTGTTCTAGAACCATGAAGGCATTGGCTATGGACCTCAGAAGTTTGTTCTGGTATAGTTGAAGGATCTTTACGTTGGAGCCGCTGGCTGTGAATGCTATAAGTCGATATCGGTTTAAGGATCATGTTATAAACTAGCAGATTGTTTTCTAGGGAAAGGCATAAGCACGTCCTATGAGCCAGTTCATAGTTATGAATTTAGTAGACAGTTTGGAGGTATATAAGTAATGGATGTCTCAACAGAAGATTATTCTAAGGTTATTACATTGTCTGAACAGGAATCTTTTCTATCTGAAAGAAAATCAGACTGGATTCTTGAAATTAGCGATAATTTGAGACTAAGACCGATTTTAACATTTGCAGTTGAATAGGTACATTGCAAAACACAATTACATATCACATTACGAACCAAATACCAGACTATGAATAGAACTGGCAATACAACTATATAGTGATTCAATTTTAACTATCAATCGATTGCTTGCAACTTGCCGGGCGCTTCGGCCACTGATAACGGCGGGTAGATCCTATGATTAGGACTTTACCAATCGGCGTTGACTAAAATGCACATTAATTTGTTTTTGTACAGTTCGCATCATGAAAATGAATAAACGGAGTATTTTTTTCATCCAGGTTTTTGAAGCAAATTTTTTCATAGGATTTCACGCATACAAAATCCATTAAGAAAAAAATATCTTTGGGGTTATATTTGAAATTAAAAAATCCTCCAACAACATGCACACTTGGTGTTACATTTCACATTATAAAAACTGATATGAGTCAACAAATGACATGTTTTGTGTAATTTATAGCCGCAGGCATAAAGTTTTTGGAGGAACAACTGTGGTTTGATCAGAACAAATTTACACTTATTTGCTATGGGGATAAATTAGTTGAAGAAAAAAGCTGTTATTGCAGTTTCCTTTATATCTTCATTTTTATCTCCTCTAATCCCCACTGTTTCCACACAATATTCCAGTTTCCTAACCAATATTGACATCTGCCTTAGAGAATCTTGATTTCAGGCTTTCAAAAAAAAAAAAAAAAACTATTCGCAATCATACAATTTAAAAGAAACAGTAAGAGAATTTGATTTATTTTCATGTCTTTTTCTGTAAATAAATAATTCTTTGAACATGAATTTTGAGATGGCCAGGTTAAAGAAAAATAAATAGCGAATGAATTAATAAAATAAAATATTAAATCTTTTACCTGCCTATCACAGAATTGACTTTAAACCGTGATGCGAGTGAATAGGAGTGTATATGATACTAAATTATCGTATTGTCATGTGTTGTCCGGATCCGTGTAATTTTCTGTGAATATATAAAGGTGCCGGTAGCTTTTGGAAAATGGTGTCACAGTTTTGCAATATGTGCAATAAGAATATTTAGAAAACATTCTCCTGTATACATTTCTAAAATGAAAGATCCTAGTTATCGCTGCATGCATGCACTTCTGGTTTGAAAATTTAGGAGCTCGTGAGTGTTGGTAAATTGTAAAGGCATTCTAGGTGACGGCACTCATTTTATATTCAGGGTCTTTTGGATATTCAGGGATCGATCGATAACTGTACAAAAACCAAAAAACTTACATCATGAATCTAGTCAGGAAAATTTAACTCGGTTGAAGCATCGTATATCAAGTGTCCAAAAGTGTTAACAGTAGAAGCTCGATTATTCGGTTAGGTGTGAATGTGCTCCTGCAAACCCGTCATCCCAGGAAGTTATAACGATAATAATAATCCTTTAGAGACACAATGACTTGCGGACGAATACAATCCACAGATCCAACTACGCCACTTAGCCTGTAAAAGTCCAACGCCTACAGTGAGGCACTGGGAAGTACCACCGGTTAGGCGGTCCTCACTTCCTTACTACTACATTTGGGCAGATTTCTCCATCCTCCAGTCTGGTCACAGATTCGAGGTCGCTTGCGCGGTCTTTACTTAATGTAAGCGGCAATTCATCGCTGGAAGTGTCTGCTCGTCAAACTTACCTAGGATCGGATAGCCAACGTATCGTTTCTAAGGATAGGTGACATCAGGTCAATATCAACCCCCGCTGTCGTAGGAAACATATGTTTCCAGGTTCCCCTGGCTATTTGCCGATTGAGCAGCATGGCCAGCAATCCGACTAGTGCAACAACTGCATAGGTCCGCCTGAGATGTTCCCCCAGATCTGCACTTCCTCTTCACCAGGTTAAGTCTTTTTTCGAGGAGGCTCCCAGATTACAGTTGAACCGTGAGTTGGGCTGACCAAAGATAACATAAACGCGGCCATCAGGCCCAAGCAGCACCTACTCTTTTTCCAACTTCCGCCTTTATGGCTGATGTCTCTTAGAGATATGCATCTAATAATATACTCCCGGAGCGGCTCACTCCATTACTGATTTGACCGCTTTCTTTAGAATCCAGTCGCACGATCAAACGATGCATCGAGGCTTGTCATAACCGAAACAGCCATTGCATTCGTTCTGAAACTTTTCTTTTCTTCCTGTATAAAGGCCTTGTATGCATTATTTTCCTCACAGATTTATACCATTTCTTTTATTTTATAATTTAACATCATTTTCAACTTTCTCACATATGTGGAGGATTCACTTTAATCAGGATTGAGTTACTTCTGTAAACTGTAAACCTCGTATTGAAGTAAAATTTACAAAAAAAAAATACTCTTTTGGAACAAGATAAACTTACAGTACAGCGTCAATTATCTAAACTAATTTTGGCCTAAGGAAACGAACTGATGAAGAGGAATAATTTAGTATGTTTTTAATATCTCAGATTATATTATTTTACAGTGATTTTTCTTACAAAGATTCCCCTTTTCCAGTCTTGTAATAATATTTCAGTTTTTCTTTCAATCAACTAAACCATTTTTCAAACAACTCAATAATGCATATGCTCACATTTGTTACAACTCTTACGGTACATGACCATAGTATTAGGCCCGCCATACACTTCAGTACATATACACTATTTAATATTCCTAAAAATTTTGAATCATATTATTTCTATTGTTTATATTTATTTATTCATTGAATTATTTTATTATGTATGTAAATAAATACAACAGATTTTACCGTGCCGCATGAAATAATAAAATACTCAACTTTACAGGTTGTAGAAGTAAGATGTTGCCTATCACTATTTATATCAAACTACCATAAAGAATTTGTAGTTCAAAATATTTTTGCATTTTCATTATTATTTTTCGTAATCTGAATTTTTGTATACAGAAATACTACACAGTAATTGCATTATCTTTTTTAAAATATTGGTGTCATTTTGACATATGTAATTCTTGCCTTCATTCTTTCGTCTTCGAATTTGAATCTTCTCATCTGTTTAGCAGTAAAATATGTATAAATTTCTTTAAAAAAAATTATTATAAATAAAATACAATTTCATGTAACAGCATACTTAATTAGTGATAATTATGTTTTTGGACACATTTATATTTGGACTTAAAATAAATAACACAAGTACCTGAAAGTAATTTCAAACGGTACAGTTGAAAAGTGTAAATCAGTACCAAAATGCACGATGGGTCTAATAATATAGCCAGGTATTGTACGTAAATAGAATAAATTTCGGTTGATTGACAAGATAATTGACGCTCTACTGTACCAGGTTTCCGTGTGCAGACTTAATGTATAGTCCTGGGATATTTCAGTTTATTCCGACAACCGGTTTTGGGATGCATCACTTTACAAATTGTTTCATAATTAAATATTTAGATATGCGAAGTATTGCTTTCCTTTCAGTGCTCGTTTGATTACGGCGACATTATCAAAGCTACTCTGAGCAAAGCTAGAGAAATCAACAAACTGAACTACTCTTTAACAATGGCGCTCAGTATGCAGATATTATTCTTGGAGGTGCAGCCGAATAAAGCCACTGATGAGCTGCTCGAATTGAAGGTAAGAAACAAAATATAGACTTGGGTAAAGCAAAAAATTGCAGTAGTGCAATTTTTGGCAGTAATTTCTATACCGAATTTGCTTTATTTAAAAGACACAGCTACACTATCTGATATAATTAATTACTTGTACAACCTAGGTTCTGGGACTGAATTTTCGGGACTATGGAACTACATAGACTGAAGCTTCCTCTATTTCCTGTATTTGTTCTGTAGCTGTTGGCAGCATTGTGTTTCATGTACACCTGTCTGCATGTGTGTTTTTTTGTATTATCATCGTTTACAAAATGGAGCAACATGATGCAATTCACTTTTGTTTTAAAAGCGAACTTGTTTTAAAACCATCCGGAATTTTTTCATACATTCATTTGTTCTCTTTTTACTCAGTTTAAATTGCTCTCCCTTTATGTCGTCTTTCTTTGTTTTTACAGTTTCAGAGCTGTCTAGGGTTTGATGTGCATCTTCCAATCAATGCTCTCCTCCATTAGACAATTATTTTTGCGGTGACTATATTCATAAGTTGGACTGAAATTATATCTAGACCATCATTCTATTTAGTAATGCATTCATTGGTAGTTAGAGGACTGAAAATTAAGAGATCGTTACTATTTTCACAGGAATTGGCTAAGAGGTTCGCCTTGTCATTCGGTCTAGATTACTTGAAGAACAGAGAAGCGATTACTGCTTTGCATCGAGCCGGAATCATGTTTGCAATGCAGGTAAGAGCGAGCTTCCGGGCTCTGAATTTGACGGTCTAAATTGCATGTTTCTTATGCATCTTTATTGTGTTCGACAGGATGCCGGAGGACCAATCGCAAGGCCGGAGAGCCATGGTGCAGCTCCATCGAACATATTGTTCCTCGATGTGTTATGCGAATTCACCAACAAACTGATCCGACAAGATAAACGAGTTGTGTAAGTATTAAATACATTAGCTCATTATTATAATGGGTAGACCTGTGCACCGGTATCCGACTTTTCGGCGGCGGTGTTCGATTATATAATCATTGGCGGCAGCGGCGTTTCATACAGGGCTTTCCAGCGCTCGAACTCAACTGTAAGTCACGGGTTATGTTACGTTGCTGAAGTTATGTTAGTGGCAGGTAGTAGCGCTGCAGCGATACACCGTCTGCTGGACTAAGTGACTAGACTCTCGCAGGCAGTAGCGTATGAGCCTTCACTTGTGACGGACCGTCCTTTTGGTTGTGCCATTTACAATGTCAGCAATGTCGTCAAAGCATAAGCGTGTCGTCAAAGCATAAGTCTTTCTCAAAAACTTAAATTATTTGAACAGTTGAAATGGTTAAATTGATGTGGATCAAGCTTAGTTCGAGAGTATGGAGTTATAAATGCAGTAATATCGGACATTAAAAAGAACAGTGATGCTATCAAAAAATTTGTTTGTATACTTGACAGTGACGATGCAATCTTGCCGTAACATGGTTCATGCAGGTACGTGGCCAAGGGCAACCAATAAGTGGCCTTTTGATTTGTGAAAAAGCTATTGAAATGAACAACAAACTAGGGGGTAACGATAATTTTAAAGCTTCTACTGGCTGGCTCAAGCGTTTCAAATCTAGACACGGGATTCAGGGAGAAAAACTGTCGGTTGATAATGAAGCAGCTGAAAAATTTAAGGAATCTTTAAAAATGTTGCTTGATCAGGAGGGCTACGGAAAGATAAATGTCTATATTGGAAGAAAATGCTGACAAAATCACTATATCTAAGGAAATGTTAGCGCCTGGTTTTAAGGCAAGAAAATCCCGCATCACTGCTATGGTATGCGGAAATAATACTGGAATACATAAGCTACCTTTGCTAATTATATAGGGAAGTTTAAAAATCTGCAGTGTTTTAAGGGAATTAAATATTTGCCCTACAAAAACAAAAAGAATTCCAGGATGGATACAATCATTTTTATAGAATGGTATGACACCATATTCATACCAGAAGTTAAAAAGCATCAATTTGAAACTGGGAACTTTGGAAATGTGTCATTGCTGATAGTTAACGTTCCGAGTCATCCCTCAAACCTTTCACTTGAAATGAAAATAAGGTTGTTTTTTGCCTCCTGTTATTAACTCAATCCTCCAACCGATGGACCAGGGTGTCATTAAAAGTTTTAAACGGTACTAAAGAAAGGCATTGCTGTGAATGGTGTTGATTGGGTAAGAAGATAAAATATTCCTCAAACTCTACAAAGAAATCAACATGAAGGATGCTGTGTATATGACAGCAGAAGCTTGGGCTAATGTCAAGGTTATTACACTAACAAAAATTTGGAATAAGCTGTGTCTAACAATAAGCGGAGCTGAAGTACCGGAAACAGCCAATTCGTATCAGAACTGGTTGGGCAGATGAAACTTCCGGATTTGTATAATGCGACAAAGTCAACGTTCATGAGTGGCCCGAATGTGACGAGGACGACCCTGGATACGATGTGATGACAGATAGCAAAATAATAGCCCGCACCCAGAGAATGATGACGACAATGAAGAGCCTTACAGCAACGTCTGCTGAAAAGGGGCCATCCAACAAGGAAGCTTTTCAATGCCTAGAGGCCGCTATAAAATGGGTAGAATAACAAGAGGAGTGTGATGCTGTTAATTGCTATCTTTAAAAGTTTGCTAGATTTAGCAGCGAAAAACTAGTCGCACGACTGAAGCAAAATAATATTTCAGATTATTTCTACTAGGCCTAGTTTAAATACTAACTATTCTGATAGCTATTTTATAAGTTTTATAGTACAATTTAAGACGTGGAAATAAATTTATACAGTTTTGTGTTTGTTAGCTTGGTTTTTTCAATTTTATTTCTTATTTTATGACTTCAAAACACTGTCAAGTTTTTCTGCAAATATTCAGTTATACGAAAAATCAGTTATCCGAATACCCCTCATCCATAATTGGTTTGGATAATCGACGCTGTACTGTACTCCATTTTAGATTGATTTTTCGATGAAATAAAACTGTTCTTGTAAAATACGAAAATTACTGCATCACCGACGGCCTTGAGACTGCATTTCGAAACAGGCGCTCAGCAAACGCAGGCCCTCGGAGGGTGGCGCCTACCAATTACAAAAATATTTTTCATTTTCGCCTCATTTTATGATAATTGGGATTTAGATAGTTTTAGAACTGTACAGATTTTTTTTTATAGCTTGACCTACTTGGAGCAACGCACTCCAGATGGACCGCCTGGCCAGGGTGAAGAATGGCAGCCGCTAATTCAGTATCGCAACTCTCTAGAACACGGAGAGGCCGGAGACAATCCCACTCGCCCTGCAAACAGAGTCTACGGTCGAAGAAGACGGCAACACGGTACTGTTCAAAACAAATTTTTAATCCATTATTTATTTTCTATAACCATTTTTCACTCCAGCTTATTCTTATCGTAGGTTAAGATTAGAACCAGAGGCCTGACCAGAGCTAGATCTCGGAGCCTCTTTATAAGACAGCTATTTCAGACTGTCCTAAAATCTGTTATGCTATGTAGAACTGCAATGTCATTTTGACATACAAGGTATGGCACTTAAAAATTCAGTTGGCTACTTTCAAATTTTGTGTGCAACGTTATTGAAGGCTTTTGGCTAGGTCCAGGAACACCGCAATATATTTACCCCCACTATATAACGTTTTTACAATGTTGGTAGGTAGATCATAAGATGCATTTTGCGCCCCACATCCCAATCTAAAATCGTATTTTGGATAGCAGGTTGTTTGTTTTTAGAAAGATATATTTTTTTTACTATTTGTTTTATTATTTTGTATAGTGGTTAATAGCCTGATCGACCTGTAGCAGCTGCCCTCGTTTCATTCACCTTCTTTATGTATGGGACAGATGACTGACTGCCTCGGTAAGATGTTTAGGAAACTACCGTTATTAAGGCTCAGTTACGTTAGATGAAGACATACGTCACTTAGGACTTCTTTCTGTGAAAGTTTTAGAGTAGTACTAAATACTTTTGGTGGTCTCAGGTTTTTTCCAATTTTCTCTTTATGAAGAGCATTCATTTTAGTATCATAATTTGTTCCCTCTTCAAGGTTTCATGCACACAAGTAAGTGATATTCTTTATTTTGCTTGCAGTTGCTGATGACGACGACGATGATGATTCTGATCAGGATGCTGTGTAAGTTTTTATTAATTTAGTATGGATACGACATTCTATTGCTTATTTAGTTACTGAAGCAGCGGTCTGCGATTTATTTTACTCTAATAGATTATCCAGTCAAACTAGCCGAAAAAAGAGATTTACTCAAAAAAAAAAGAGGTTTACTTTACAAAAGATGGGGTATTTCTGATTTTAGACAGGGTTATAAAGTTTGGGCTCCTGAATAATTATTGAGTTATCAATCTCCCCGCACCGCTTTCCTACCTCTGCTCCTACCGCTTTTTTTTAGAAAAATTATGTTCAAAATCAGTTTTTGCACATTATCTCTCTCCAGTATTCTCTAGACCAGCCCACCAGCGGTTCTGCGGAGCCTAGAGGGTTCCACAAGATCTCCATAAGGATTCTGCGAATTTCCTCTCGAGAACTAGTTAAGCGAAGATAAATTGCAATTAACAAATGATATGCAAAAAAAAAAAACATATATGTGAGAATTTAACTGATCTCATGAAACCGTTGTTACATTATTTCCCAAACACTAACAAGGATATCAACTGGGTACAAAATCCATTTGTTGACCGAAGTAAACCATCCACATTGTCGTTATCCAACTCGAAAATTAAATCTAAATATAAACCACTGTCTTTTGGATTTGACTGAGAGACCAATACCCATCAGTAACTGAAACAGCTACAATAGGTGGTTGTATTAAAATAGAGAATTTTTTACTGTAAATTTTGGTACTAATTTGCACATTACGAAACCATTAGACTCCTAAACAATGCTTCTTTTTAGTGCTAAAAGTCATTGAATTATGGTATTTCGTACCTACGTAAATAATAAAATATTCGATTCCACATCCAAATAATAATAAATAAATAGAAAAATTATCTAAAACCACAATTTCCACATCTCAAATTCTATGGCTTCTAAGGAGGAGTGAATGGGGTGGTTAGGTGAACGCTCACATGTGGCAAAACAGCTGTCCTAAACATACCACAGCCGGTCATTAGTCTGGAGTCCACCGCTCACCCCTCAGAAGTGTAAAAATAGTATTACGATGGGCCCGACCTTTGTCAGTGAAATCCATGGCAGGTCCGTTTGTACTTACTATACATCACAATCATAACAAATGGAACTTACGACGACAAAAAATGCAATTTTGCAGAAATATTGAAAATTTCACTATTTTACGTGGTAAGTTCCATTTCTTATTATTGTATAGGGTTCAATGAGAAAAAGATTTGATTGTTAACGTCTCAAAATACAACCACGATTTGACAATTTATTAAAAAATTAACAGGCACAGCCTACTCGCTGAAAATGTTGTACTTTTATTGCAGTATATAACTTAAAACCTTTGCTTTTTACTTTTATTTGGCTCAGACCGCGACTCCCCAAGTAACACTTGCGACCCCCCTGGCGGTCGCGACTAACAGGTTGAAGAACACTGCTCTAGAGCGTAGCTTCTAAACCTTTTTTCCTCAGACACACTAAAAAAAATATTTACTCTGGCGACACACTCAAAAAACCACACTCATTATAAGTAGGTACAAATTGCAATAGTCAGAAAATTAAGAAGCATACATATCTTAGTACAAACAATCCAACTTAAGTAACACACACAACAGTTTGAACACTAAAATGGGTAAACTAAGTAGGATTTATTTAGTTTAGCATACTTTTGAGCCTGGTGACTTTTGCACATATCTTCAAAACGAAATGATTTTTGGATAAAAACACATTGTTTCACTGTCTACATCGACCAGTCCACATCTGTTTTTGAATTAGATATATTTTAATTATGCAAATGCAGCCTCACACAAGTATGATGTTGCGAACAGGAGTAGCATAGTAATAACTTTATTTGAAATCTTAATGTACTAATTTTTTTATGGTTGATCTTTGATTTTTTATTTCAGGTTTCTATCACATAACACTTTGACTAATTATTCTTTTCCTGCTTATGTTAGCCATTTTGCCTTATTTATATTTTCCTCGCCAGAAACTCCAAAGGGTGAAATAACCCACTACCACGCGCTGGTACTCACAGATCGGAACTTTTTCATTGCATCTTGTTGATCAAACAGATGTATTACTTTTTTATTTTACATACATACCTATTACATATTTTTGAATTTACTCTTTTCATTGATGTTTAAGCCACTTGAGGCGCTTAGAGCCCTTGTAAAATCGTCCTCTTCTGCTGGTTTTCAAAGGCTGCACCTTCCTGCTTCATCGTAGTCGTGACTTCATTTGTGTCATATTTGTAAAGAGTTCAATACACACTTGTCTGTGCTCAATGATGCGAGACTGAGGAGACTAAAGCGCAAAAGGAGGCGAGGGCGGGTGCGGGGCAATTAAACACGAAACGAATGCACAATAGAACAGGCTTTTCGATTCAATTGGTGAGAAATTTTTTGTGTGCGGGATTTTAAATAATCAATGATTTTGCGACACACATTGGTTGGGAACCCTTGCTTTAGAGAAACGGGTCGATAGCGGCACCTTGATTTTGATCGCTTGCCGAAATATTTTTTTTTAAATTTGATAACGTGTTCCTTGTCCAGGCATTATTATCGTGTTATTTTTTATATTTACCGTAATTATCTTTTATTTTTACTCCAACATTTTCCATACCAAAAAAACTGATTTTTTGCTTAACCACAGCCCTTTCCTCAACTGCGAGTACGGATAGCTATCCGTCAATCGATGTATTGTATCACAGCCTTACAGGCAACTGTTAGTATTCTGTAATGCAAAACATGTGAATATTCCCAATTCTCAATGCTGCTCAAACCATTGACACTTAAAAGTTTATAATGATACTTTTGTATATTTTTCTGTGTATTGAATTGCACAGCGGCGAGATTAAAAAAAAACTTTTTTGCCTTTTGCTATTTTTTCCATTATTTTTCCAAGCAATGGAGGGGGATCCATTAGTAAAATTATTGAAATATCGTTAGTTTTCAAGGCTGATATTATGGGATCCGCACTCCCTGGACTTAGAACCTATGCCACTGGTTCTCATGGGTCATAACCACCTAAACTCAATTAAGTGCATCATTTTCATACCTTAATTACTTATAATTTTTTGTAATCTTGTCCAGTTGGTTTTTACAAATATTCACTGTTTCTGCATTCGCCACACTATCAGACAGCTTGTTCTATGAGTCGACCGCTCTGTTGCTCAAGAAAAATTTCTTAGGTTCGATGCGAATCTCTCCTTGTCGAGTTTGAAGCAATGTCCATGCAGATTATGGTTTTGGTTGAGGCGACATAGATGATAGTGATTCACAGCCGTAGTATTGGTATGTTCATATTTTAAAAGTTTTAATGAGATGTCCTCGCTCACGTCTCTCCTCCAACGTTTATAGATTTAGCCATTCGAGCCTTTTGTGAAGCTGTAATGGTGGGGAATCCTCGTATCATTTTAGTTGCTCTTTTATTCTCTCAATGAGTCTAATGTCTCCGACAAAATATGGATTTCATATCTGGAATGCTTACTTTAGTACTGGTCGTGTACATAGGCCTATAGGTTACTAGAAAGAGCTCAACTGTTAGTATTTGGAAGGCCTTTTGAATAAATTGGCTCTTTTTACAATAACATTTATGTGCTCATTCCACTAGACTGACTACTATGACTCCTAGGTATTTCTACCACTGCATACATTTTAGTTCTGCTCCATCTAGCTTTTATCCAGTGAGAGGGTTGTTTCACCCAAGATGCATTACAACAAGGTTGTTTTTTTTTAAACTTTGTACAGTTGACACTTTTCATTTTGCTTTACTTGGAATCTATACAACAAAATTTTTTTGTAATAGGAATATATAAAATTTTCTTTTTTATTACAGGGGAGATTGCCTCTCCTCTTTCTTTTCTCCCTCTCCGCTCGCAGGCACCATACGCCGCTCCTGCGTGCGCGCTCGCTCACCTACCCATTGGCAGGTGAGCGCACGGTTCGAGGCTGCGCATTCGTATAACTAAAACTATTCATTTAGACTGTTTTAGTTTAGAGCAGCGTTTTTAAAACTATTCTTGCCCTGACCCGTTTATTTTTCTGCTTCCTCTTCGTGACCTAGAGCCCGTTCTGTCATAGGCAATACTAATCACAATAAATACACACACTCTTCTACTGCTTCTACTGGCCGCTTAGGTCAAACTGAGCGAGCTGATGAGGGAGAGGAACGGTGCGGGTGGGGCGAGTAAAATTAAAACCGCAGGATGATTCATCACTCGTCTCGCATAAAGCCGGGCCAATGGGCCCGGCTCACATGAAGCACCTCTAAAGGACAATTGCCCAGCGGTAGATGTTACTGGCCTTGACAAAGCCAATACAGCGGTATTGGCGCTAAAAACATCGCAACACTCGCCGCTCTAACGACATGCCACGCCACTTGATCATTAACGAGTATGATTGGTTTAAACAATAAGGAGAGAATGTGCGACACGGTATTTTATTTTCATGGCCCGGTGCCATGTCGCGACCTACCATAATATGGGAAACGCTGGTCTAGAGTATACTGGAAGAGAGATAATTTGTAAAAACTGATATTGGCTGCCATTTTTTCAAAATGGCAGAGCTGAAAACTAAATATATTATTCAGAAGCCCAAACTTTATAACACTTTCAACAATCAGAACTACCCGACCTTTTGCAAGGTAAAGTTGCTTATTCGACTGGACTGTTAAGATTTTTATAATTGAATACCTATTTTAGGCACTCGAATATTAACTGCATTTTATTTTCCCTGTATTTGAAACAAACAATTGTTGAAAA
Source organism: Micropterix facetella (assembly GCA_027564375.1). Classification (NCBI taxonomy): domain Eukaryota; kingdom Metazoa; phylum Arthropoda; class Insecta; order Lepidoptera; family Micropterigidae; genus Micropterix; species Micropterix facetella. Next base: position 3,872,237 of record JAOPUG010000007.1, on the reverse strand, counting down.
AAAACTATTTGACCTTTTGGCTCTTTCTAAAAAACTGCTGACGTTCTAGCATAATCAGTAACATAATAAAATTAGTAATTTTGTAACAATTTTTTTTTAACAGGTACTAAAATCCGGGAAAGCTATGGACTGCATTTTTATTTTTTGTTTATACTAAGAAAAACGTTCTATGAATATTATTATATTTTGTAAATAAAATGTTTTTTTGTATTATTAAAATCGTTGACAATATTTGTGATTTTTTTTATTCATCCATATCTATTTAATCCTCTGTTTGGTTCCTGCAGTAAGCGAAGACGTACCTTACCCCGAATCCGAAAAAGGCAACTGCCCGTTAAATCCGTCCAGACCCAAATGCCAACCAAGAGAACCACCTCCTTTGTGTCCTTTGCCAGTCGACAATCTTCCTTGATTGATGATATTACGCAAAAGGTTGTGAACGTGCAGATTGCCAAGGCGCTGTCAAATGTTTCGGAGGAATCGGATGGAGGCAGGACCGCATCTCCTTTCGGCAGGTAGGTTTATTTCATTTTCTTTTAACAAAATAAACATTTTCACAAAACAGAGATCTCGCGGGTCGAATAACCCTAGAGGCGCTTTCATACGAGCAATTGTGGCAAGGAAAAGCTTCTCTACATTTTATAATGGTTGTATACATATGACTTGTGGAATTGTCGATAGATTAAATGATTCAAAGATTGCGATTTCAGTATTGAGGCCAATGAACATGGAAATACCCTAAGATGTTCGAAGACATTGAATTGCAAGCCTTGCTGGGTAAAGTTTCATCTCAAACACAACTTGCACAATCATTACAAATTGTCCAAGCAACTATTGTATTACAAGCAGTATTTCCAGATTCTACATGCCTTAGGAAAGACAATAACAGGAAAAGTAGCAATATAAATTGGCAATTTTGGCCCGTGCCGCGATTGGTAATCCCTGACTTAACTAAAATGGCGTAAAACCTATTGTAATAAGTTTCTTTCATCACCACAATTCCGAAAATACGCGTATACGCTATGCTTTCTCTACCTATTGGTCAGGTCCTCCTCCAGGCCAAGTATACCAGAATACGCCGGCAGCAGTACCTAAATGGCTTAAAACCTATTCCAACAAGTTTTTCTCATCACCAAGATTTCAAAAATATCCACATACGCTATGCTTATCTCTACCTATTGGTCAGATCCTCTTTCTGGCTAGGTAAACCAGGATACACCTGCAGCAGCACCCAAATGGATTAAAACCTATTCCAACAAGTTTCGTCACCAAGATTCTCTACCTATTTCTTTCTGGCCAGGTAAACCAGGATACACATGCAGCAGCACCCAAAATCTGTCGTTCAATGTATCTACATTTTCAATGATGACATGTAGACTGGATCGACCGCACCGTTGATATATGATTACTCCATCGCTGGTAATGTGCTTGCTAGAGTTGCGAAAGTAAAGGATCTCGGGGATCTCTTCGATTCTCAGTTTACGTCCAAGAACCACATCACTGTTTTGTCAAAGTCCTAATTTAATATGGAATCGAAGACTATCGCGCCGCGATTGTTTGGTATTATAGCGATGGCGATGTTGGCGATGTTGCAACCGCTGTTGTCCAGGGTAGACTGAAGTGCAGTCAATCGTCATACGTTGTTATGCGGGTAGGCGGAAAACTGCTGCTGTTACTCATCGATATATAAGGATATCGATGCTGTTACTGCGCAGATTGTAACTGTGGTGGGATAACGAGTTCAGCGCGCACGATTTTTTAAAATCTGGCATGCACAACACTCATTGTATCTTGCGCTCGGCGGTGGGAATTGAGAACATTTTAAGAAGAGGGTTACACGTAGTAGAGTTTGAAACCGTCTCGTCTCTATTGAAGTTCGGGGTTCTTCTCATTCAATGGCTTCCCGGATCACGCGAGGAAAGTTCTTTGGGCAGCATGGTGGAATTTTTAAACTGCACCCAGTGGTTAGTTCCGCTATTGAATATATATTCGCAGATCGTAGATTTTTATCGCTGAACGTTTTAAACAGCTTTGATGTGTTCCACCATCAGTCGAGTGGCTGTGGGCCGTTTCTCTTTTGTTAGTAGATTTCGTTATTTATAACCTAAAATATTTTCAATTCCCGGCTGTGCATACATTGTATAATTAATTTGAATCGAATGCAGCTAGCTATATGGAATCCACACGAAGATCTTTATATCGCTATGTTGGCAAAAACTAGATATGTTTACGTTTAGTAAATTTCTAGCAATACGGAGAGTTATTATCATTGATTTTAGAACTCTAAGTTATATAATCAAAGGTACTCCCCTTATTTAAACCCTACTAGTTTTTACTAGGCATGGTGGGTTATATATAACTTTTTTAAAATTGCGCAGAGAAATGCTACCGTGGCATATGCTTTTAAACTGATCCATGGCAGAATCCGTGGTTTGTCTTATTTGTTGCCGATAATTATAATTAAGCTCGGTCACAAAATCTTTATGCGGAGCCGTCTTCGCGAACCAGTTTTTGAGGGCTACCGCTATGTTGAGTAAATAATGTGCAAGTTCGACTCGTGCGCCGAGGGCTCCGTACCTCCTTAAGAATTATACATACTCTCAATCGTAAACTTTCTAGCCATCTTATTTGTGTTCCTTCTTGCAGATTCTTTTTTTTGTAATGAAGTGTAGAAATATCATATTAATGTTCGCATTACAGAATAACTCCTACTAAATAGAAAAGGGACATATAGCCAGACGGCAAAGTCTTACTAATAATGTTACTTTATTCGTTTATGGAACCCAAAATACCAGGAAAAGTAGTGATATACATCGGCAGCTTTGGTCCGTCCCTTGACTGGTAACTCCTGACATCCACAATGGCTTAAAACCTGTTCCAACAAGTTTCTCTCATCAGGATTCCAAAAATACCCATATACACTATGCTTGCGCTACCTATTGGACCAGGATAACCTGCAGCAGCACCTAAATGGCTTAAAACTTATTCCAGCATGTTAGTCTCGTCACCACAAATCCAAAATTATCTATATACGCTATGCTTGCTCTACCTATTGGTCAGATCCTCCCCAAGGCCAAGTAAACAAGGATGATCTGCAGGACTTGCGGGACTCGGATCAAATTTGTTGCCACCTGGTGGTGCTTAGGGTCACTCAGAGAGGCTGCATACCAAATTTGGTGAAGATCAGTCTACGGGAAGCTTTGGACATATGGACAAACGCACACACAAACGGACAAACAGACGCACAGCATGCATCAGACTATACAGGGCGTCCCACGGCTATGCCACATGGAAGGAAAGTACCTTGAATATTCTAGATGGAGCATTTTACTGAAAGAAGACATTATTTGAATTTATAAAACAATTTAAACTGCATTCATAGATATTTAAATAATTACATGGTTGAACCGGGAATCGAACCCGTTACACGAGAA
>JAOPUG010000007.1:3827622-3839844 GCA_027564375.1 Micropterix facetella | reverse complement strand
TCTCTCGTGGTTTACGTGCTCAGTTCAGGTAGTTATTTTAAATTACCCTGAACATTTTAATATATTATACATGCATATAAGAAAATAATCATATGGGCCGAAGTTTGACAAACCCTTGGGTTTTCCTCCTGCCCCAGTTGGTAAGATGTGAAAAGTAAATGATTTAAATGTGATGCCATAATTTTCATTCTTTTCAATTTTTCATTATAATCTTTCAAAAAACCAAAAAAGATATTATTTGTCACGCGCGATTTCAGAAGAATGGTAACAGAAGAAGAAAAGCATGCGATAATAGTCTTTCGGCGTATTGCGTCACGCTGGTGATTGGCTTGCCGGAAGAATGGGATCTTCGCGCAAGCAATAATAGGCTTTAGGTGTATTGTGGCCCGCTGGTGTTTCTCTTGGCGTATCGTTCCACTTTATTTAGCCAACAATGGCCCCTTAAGGTTGAGATAAAGGCAAATATTTTTTTAGTCTGAGTATATATAGTACGAAACTGGTAACTTGCCAAGTAATATCTAGTAATAAGGTTAATTTTTCGATATAATCAACCGGTTATGACACTAATCGGTTCATTTTGTCATCTCGAAATGCAGTTGATTTTTTAACAAAATTGCTATATATTTTCTTACAATAAAGATCTATATTGTTTTCTGTAATGTTTAGTTTAATTGAACCACTATTAAACCGAGTATAATATTGGCTAGTAATTTATCTGAAATAAAGTCAATTACAGTTTATTTTCCAATGTTGTCACTTAAACAGTAGATAGGAATTTACATATAATTTTAATATTAAACAGTAGAAATAATCGTTAAATTTAGAGGGAAAAATAAAAAATATAGGAATATGTGGACTAATTTAAATTTAGAGACCAAGTGGATCAGTTTTAGTGTATATTCAGGTGTGCGTTTGAGGTAAGAAAGAAAGTTTTTGTGCAGAAGAGTGAGTGTGCGTGTGAGTTTGTTATACTTTGCTTGTATGTTAGGGTGTCTATTTGTATATATGTATTTTTATCTATACAGCTCTTGTTTATCATTAAGTAAATTTTGATAGATCTATTAATGTCATCTTAAGAAAAAAATAAAATATTGTTGACGTGTATTTCCTTGTTGTGTGTGGACATAGTTGTATTAATGAGAGAACTACTCGCATAATTTGTATTTGTTTCTGGTACAGAACACAAGCTAGTCGTTCTGTTATGTCGTGTAGGAGCTCTGAAATTTATTTTTTTTCAGTAAGTAGGAACTGTCAATTTGATTATTATTAATCTTGTACAACAAATCATGTCTGCTATTTGCGTCTTAATTTAAATCTGTCATTTTAAATATATTATAATATTAATTGATAAGTCATGCTATTACAAATGGTCAAATTATTTATAATTTTTTTCTGTTTTTTTTTGCATACGTCGTATTGAGGACACCCAATTGGCGGGACAAATTCCAGAATGTTACGGACTTAAGCAAAATAGATAGTTTTTAGACAAGCGATTTTGGATTTTGTAGAAAGGCTAACAGACGCATATAAGAATTGTAGCATTAAGAATCCGCTAAAGGGATACCTATAGACAAAAACTCCGATCGAAATAAATCCAGTGGTTCTCGAGTTTTTACTTCATAGGCAGGCAGGGCAGGCATAAATTTATAACATGTAGAGCATTTATTTATAACATGTAGAGATTATCTAAGCATATTGACAGACTGCATATTCACTATTGGCAGTATGTTATTCAAGGACAGTTTATCGATTTGATTTGGATAAAAACGTGCTTCCACGATTCGTTGCTAAATATTACGATCTGGACCTGGGGTGATGTCATGCCGGCCAACTTTATGCTTGAATATGTAAAGCTGTTTTAGTCGCTTTTCATGTAAATGAGCCAATTTACACTTCCTCTCGTCTCGTCCTTACACAATTTGAATAACAATGAAATTTCCGCGAATCGATAGATACGGGAATGTTTAAACTGTCTGTCACGATTCGGTTTAACTTTCTCATGAATTAGTGGCGTATTCCGTTTTTTTAAATACTTTTTTGGTGGTCGTTGGATCCTAGCGTGCGTTGGCTGAAGCTATTAATAATCAACCTCTTCATATACTCGTTTATTTATCGCTCATACTATTAGTACCTGCGGCTATGAATCTGGCTATTTAATTTTATTCTAAACTACAATTATAGGAGCATAACAGCAGACGAGTCGGGTGGAGATCTGCATGTCTTAAGCTTAGGCCCTATACAGAAATCGGGAGACCCTCAGCTTCAGAGTCAACCCTTTTAATCAAACCACATTGATCTTGTCAATGTGTCTATACACTGTATCTGTATAGAACGACCGAGCGGAGCCCACGGAGAATATAACATTCCTGTGCTAGGTTTGTTTGAATGTACCAAGCCGTCATCGTAGAGCGACCATGTTGAATTCGAGGAAATGAATACAGCTCCACCGTGCAACCTATGTCTTTAAACTAGTGCTTTGTGAACAACCTCAAAACTTATATCCTCTCATGACTCGGTCCTGTAATCACCACTATCATCTAACGCGGGCTCGAGAACAACTAGCGATTATACCAAAATACAGGACTAGTTTCCAAGGCACTTACTATTCGTGAATGTATAGAATCGATTCGGTGAGATGGTATTATTCTTGATATCGTTATACGGCTTCAAGAACGAATACAAGGAGATGCCACGAAACGAAGAATAATGGTGATGTCTCTTTAGTACCTACTCATCTATATAATGTGTAGCTATCTATATAAATTATATGTATTAGTAGACATTATTAATTTAACTGGTGACTATACCACAGGAGTGTAATGAAAAATCAGGGATTTTTTGCTTTGAGGATATTCTATTTTGGAATATCTGTATTTCTAATACGTAAGTCTTTGTTATTTTTATAAATCATTTTAATTATGTCGACTTGCTTGTTGCACGGCTACAAACTCCCAACTGTTCGCAAATCATTATCAATTGGTTCAACTCCTATCTCCCAGACGGCAGTGTGTAAAAGGGGCGATCGAGCATTTGCTGAAGTCTCACAACAAGGTGCACTTCTATCCAAGCTTCATTTTTCATTTTTTATAGATCCCATCTCCAACCGAGTTTGTGGACATACTCATATGTATGCTGATGATATTCAAATTTATAATCATTTCTCTCCTGAAAACTTACATGATTCAATCGCTACATTAACTCCGATTTCCAAGCCATTTGTGAATGGTGTGCGCTGCTAGGTCTACTACTCGACTCCTCGAAATCTTAAGCTAAGCTCATTGAATGTCGTACATTTCTCTCCAGAGTAAACTCAATGTCGATTCTACTGTTAAAACTTAACGATATGACTATAGCATTATCGCAAAGAGTGAATGATCTTGGTCTAATTGTCGATGAAAATTCCCCAGTCGCAAAAAAATGCTAGTTTTCACCCTCTGCAAGCGCGCAAACGATTTCTTTCTATGAACATAAAAAGTTACTCTTCTTACCTTTTCTTGAATGTGCAGATATATCGATTTATCGGAGGAACTGCTCAACAAACTCGAACGTCAGCCTCTGACAATTTACTCAAAATTCATCGTCCTAATACTGATTTCTACTCGTACTCTTTCAGTGTCCATTGTACAAGGGTCTGAAACAATATCCTAGCAAATATACGAAACTCCCCTTCTTTAGAATCCTTATTCAAGATTCACCTCTAGGAGTACTACTTTGCTAAGAAGTAACCAGTTCTTCCCTTTCTCTCTTCTTCATCTACCAATTTCCTCTTAAAATATAATATTTTACATTCTTAGTGTTAAATATAGTATTTTACAAAGACAAACTATTTGATTAATAATCTTAATTTCCACAATGAGCGCATGCACCACTGTAGGTACTATACGATTATGTTAGCTGCAAAATATTGCCATGTGCCATGGCAATAAACTCGCCTTTTTGTATTAATTTTTGAAGTACAAAGAAATAGTTTATTGTCATTATTATTACTTTGTATGTATATTTTATTACTTTATTGCTGCAAATAAATGTATTCTTATTTTATTTATTACACTGTTTTTTCCTATAGAGTTAAACTTGCTTGCCCGCATCTAGCTTAAGTAACAAATAAAAAAACTTGGCTGGGAGAAACCTAAGGGTTTGTAAAACTTCGGCCCGTATGATTATTTTTTTGTAATGTATTTGTTAGATTAACTTAAAATTCTGACTTTTTATCGCCATCTAGTGGCCGAGTCGAATTTATAACGGGGTGAATTCCAACGCACCGAGGCCAGGTGAGAGACCCCAAAATCGACTGGGCTCTGCGCATTGGCCATAACTATCGATTGGCGAAACAAAATTTTAAAACGGACGTAGATTACTCAAGTTATCGTGCATAGTAACATTTACACATCTAGACATACATACATTATTTATTTTTTGGTTAGATGGACTGTAGGAAAAAAGAAAATTAGAAAAAAGTTCTAGAGTCCATTTACACCACAAAAAATGTATTTGTCTTTCTGGTTGTAGAACGTCGAGAAAAGTCTTTTTGGACGATTTAATGTCGTTACATAGTTCGCACGATTGCAAGACTCAGGGCGGGCCGAAGTAAATATTTTTAAAATGTTATCAAAAAGCACCACGGCGGATAAATATTACATCATCATAATAATGTGATGCGACCATTGTGTCTTGGCTACGTCTAGAATCTTCATCCTTTCGACCCTATCCTGGGCGTTGGGCTCCATTTTAGATGTATAACTATGTACATACCAAATTAAACCATCGCAGTTTTCGTCGTCCAAATTTGTGACGCTAATCAGGTTTTACACAAAGAGTGCGGTTCAACCTCTGCTCATGTTCGATCCTTTCTACGTACGCTAACCATCTAAGTCTTCCGATTTTCAGGAACATCACGATATGCACATTATTATACTTAGTTTGTTCGTCATCTCCTTACCCCATCCGCCTACAACCCACCGAAGATCCTACCTATCTAAACACTTCTGTGTTCACCGCAACGCTCACTTGTACTACCTAGGCATACATCACATGTGTTCAAAGGCAGTTGCAGACCTGTGGAATGCACTAAAGAGGGATGATAATAGCAGATCGAAGGATTTAGCAGCTTTCAGTGCCGAGTTTATTTTTTTTAATGAAATAAACAATCTCCTATACATACCTAATATTATAATTCCGATTTTGCAACTGCTTTATCATCCATGAACCACTAGAATATCGTTTTTTGGCCCGTTCGTAGTATCAAGTAGGACTTGCCATATAGTCTAATGCATGCTGTCCGTTTGTGCGTTTATTTGTTTGTTTGTTTGTCCGTATGTCCTAAGCTTCCCATGGTCCGATCTTAACCAACTTTGGTATGCAGCCTCCCTGCGCGACTTTAAGCACCACCAGGGGCAGCAGTAAATTGGATCCGAGCCCAGCAGGTGCTGCTGTCGGTGAATCCTGGTTTTTGTCCTGGAGGATGACCTGACTAATAGGTAGAGTAAGCATAGCGTATATGGTATTTTTGGAATCGTGATGACGAGAGAAACTTATTGGAATAGGTTTTAAGCCATTTTGGATAAGTCAGCGATTACCAGTCACGTGACTGGGCAAAAGTGCCGATCTACTCTTCCTGTTATTTAATTGAGTGCGTCCTCCATCAATATTATAATTATATATCTACCAACACTTTAGTGTATTTTTTATTGCTGTTTACGTGCATTATTAATTAAATCAATTATTATCGTTTTTATCTCGTGCATTTTCATCCGCGTTGCTTAGAATCCATTTTTCTCGAGCGTAAGCTAAAATGGTCTGTGTTATGTCTTGTAGAGGCTTGTCTTTGTCCTCCTGGATAGCAGACGGGATTTCATTTGGGACTGCAGTTCCAAGTAACACCTATTTGCAGCCATTAAATTACTTTAACCTCTTCACGTGTGTTGTAGTCGCTGGTAATTAATAAGCCGAGGTAAGGGAATTTCTCAACAGAATCAAAGCTATAGGGACCAAAATTAAAAGGTGGAGCTAGTTTCACTCTTTCAACTTGGGCAGTCATATATTTGGTTTTCTCCTGATTTTTTTTCCTGACGTTTTCTCCTTTAGACCCAATTTTTTTCAAGCTTCTAGGGTTTGCGATGCGGCAATCCAAAGACTTCGATATTATTCTAATACGAATGCAGCTATTTGGAATCCGCATGAAAATACCTATATCCTCATGCTGGAAAAGGTACAGAAGTGCTTTTTGAGATTTTTGTACTTCAAGCAGTACTCATATTATCCATTTTTGTATACGACTGCATTTATCACAGGCATGGTTGTCTATAGGTCTCATTGTCTCACAAGAGAAATGCTGACCGTGTCCTCTATTTTTAATCTAATTCGAGGTAAAACCGATAACCCTAGCTTACTAGCTAAGCTTTCGTGCCTAATAATTAAGTTCGTGCTCGATCGCACTTTCTTTTCGTGAAGCCGTTTCGCGCACTAACCTTACGAGGTGGAACTTGTTGGGACGTGCTTTGCGGCGCTTACATGACATTAACTAGATGTTACCAGATTTTGATATTTTTACCGCTAACCCTTATTTATTTAAATTACAGGAAATTAATAATTTACTCTTATATGATAGCTAATATTTTAGATGACATTCTATTTGAATAGTTACATACTAGTTGATATCTTTATTAATTTTACTTGTCAATGCATTGGCTTTTCTGTAATTGATTAGTAATAAGTAAACCAATAAATAAATCAAATAATATTTTGTCGCTCTGTCTAATGCTAAAAAGGCATTTTTAAGGGCTTGCGGAGAGCGCGCAATCATAGGACAAAGGTTACAGGGAAAGTTTTGCGAGCATTCAGTCAGGTATGCGAAAGTACGGAACTCTCGACTAGCATTTAATCGGTTTTATTTTTTTAGAACTCATTAAAATTAAATAATCTCGGCGACAACAAGAAAGTGACGATATATTAGGTGGCACAGTTCACTAGGTCGTATTATCAACCATTTTAAACCGTAATCAACTTAAAAAGTGCTAAAAATACAATAAAATTTGCACAATAAACAACGCCGACACTGACATATAATATTCAATGTCACATTATGGCATAGGTGCTGTAAGAACAGATAACCGCGATAGATCTCACGCTTCAATTTACAAGAAAGTAATAGATAATGCATGGCATAGAAATCGGATCTGTCTTCTTATAGATAGATAAGTGTGCTCTAAATGAAATTTATACAAATAGGTAAAAATCGGAATGCCGTTTGATCAGCCGCCAGATATAATTTAGCGAAGAATGCGATCACTTCCCAGACATAAATAAAACAAAGTCTATTGATTTCATTCATGCCTTCAGACATTGTTACGAGAAGCAGCTCTTTGCAAACTTTTAATCTTCAATATTAGAAAATATTTAATTTTAATTTTGAAGGTTGTCACAACTTATGTATGTACTCTTGTGTGTGTTGGGGAACTTAGCATGAGGGGATCTAAGCTTGAGAGGACCTTAGCATGAGAGAGATTTTAGCACGAGGGGTACTTTATATGCGGCAATTAATCCTCTGATAAAGCTCAGAACTCCATTATTAGGAATATTTCTAAGAATGTATTCTGCTACAGTACTGATCTGCTATTTCCCGAAATCAACGAGCTTGATTTTAGCCAGCTGTTTATAAGATATGATGATTGGTATGCCGAAGAGAAGTTATCAGATGACTGATTAAGCGACCATCAACATCCATCTACCAGAAGTGTAGTGCAACAGTGCAATGTCATGCTCGGTAGAAGAACTGGTTTTACAAAAAAGGACAATGACATTCCTTTGGACAATGCCACTCCATCAGATCCTCGTGATTATTTCAAATATAACAACAAGAGACCAGCAATGCAATTTCAGGGTTGTTTTTAGAATCCAGTATGTCATATTCTATGGCTTACTGAAGACAATGATTTACTTTTTTTGTTTTACTCTTTTGGATTTTGATAATAGTAGAAGAGATGTAAGGCCATCCTTAGAACAAGAACTGATACTTGGTAAGGGTGACTTAATGTAAAGATAAACTATGTGTAATATTGTTATTCAAAAAGTTAAATAAATAAATAAAAGTCTTTACTGGTTTTATTTTGGAAAACCCTTACTTACTGTCTAGAAAAAAGTTTTGTATTAATTTTGAAATAATTATAAGAAATAAAAAACCTTTAAGCTTTTTATGTCCCTAATGAAAAACCACGAAACAGTAACTGGTACGTCAATACTTTTTTCTTGTAGGATAAAGAAAATATTTCCGGCATAATCTGCTGACCAGGCTAATATAACGGTTTTGATACCTATAACCGAAAGAAAGAAAGTTGCTTCCGTTCTAAGAAGGCTTCGATACGAATCATATCTGTAATAACAATAGTGACAATATAGACAACTTCTTACTCTAAATGATAACAATAGACGGCAAAGGCAAAGTGCGATGTTTGAGATTCGTAGATAAGACCAATTTAACGAGGTAATACCTGTAGCGGCGTGCCCGTTCGCACAAACACCTTGGGCAATAGAACCAGGGCCGCATTTGTGAGTATATATGTGGTAAGTACACATTCCCTTCCCATCATGCCTAAAATGAAGCTAGATAGATAGAGTGCGGGATAGAAACCGAATAGTCGAAATTAATTATATCTCAAAAAAATTCTCTGTATACGCTCCATAATCAGGTTGTATTTAACCGTATTTACACACCAGATGACGTAGTTGTATTCCAAGATACTTCGAATAAGTGTATTATATAATTAAATCATTACATTCATATTTGTCTGATGTAAGTATCACAAAACCCAATATTTTGCTTGCACGATCGCAAATTTCTAATATGTGGGTGTTAAAATTCAGCTGCGTATCAAATATAAGAGAAGACAAATCTAGAGGCAAAGTGATGTCTCTATTGAGTTCAACCTGCAAATACAGCACCAGAGAGGGAGAGAGAGAGTTTTAAGATATAACACCATCCTCCTTTGCAACACCATACATGGTGCATTCAACTCTGTGGTAATTCGTTGTTCATGACACTGCCTTCAAAGATTTTACGCCAGAATAGTCCCTTGTAATAATGAAAATATTATTTATATAGAAAATAATCGCTCTTATCTATATGGACCATGAGAGACAAACATTACATTATGTCTGGTTCGGACCAGTTCAGGTACATTCCATTATAACGGACCACAGTTCAACACATCCACACCGTTTGAGAAAAATCAACATAGTAAATTTTACGATACATTGTGACAAACAGTATTAATATGATAATAACTAAATATTGATTGTGTAATAATGTAATATAAAGAGTTTTTAAAGAAGCTAAATATTCAAACGAAGATGTTAGGTCAAAATTAGATTTTTTTCTAACTCACTTAAATATTTCTATGGTAGTAACCTTCAAATGGCGTGTATAGTGCCATCTATTCGATTGTGACTCCAGACCGTACCTCTAGAATGAGATAGACTTTGTGTAGAGATAGGTCTATTGTGATCGCCGCCTACACACGATTTCATTATGGTATGGGCCCCGACTATCGTAGATTCGCCTCTGGCCAGTGCTACCTTCATGGAATCGAATTGTTTTAACAGGATATGCAATCTTTTTTGGCGCCATTTCACCGTGCCGCCCTTTTCGCACGGCACGCCTACGCGCCTCTCTACTGGGAAGCCGATAAAATTTCGAGAAGGGCCCTGTCAGTGGCGCCCCTTATCGGATAATAATGCAGGGCACAAAGGCGGCTAGGCGCCTGTCAACGTCCGCCATATTTATTACTCACTGTTTGCGGTATTTACTGGAAGGCGCTACGGGGCACTATTAACTCTACAAAGACCACACCATCCGCCTGGCCGCGGAACACCCGAAAGTGCCAAAATACCAAACAGACGGCAAACAAATACGTCCTTCAAACGGGCCGCTGCGCACTGTGCGCACTGTGCGTTCTCGCTGACTGACTGCTGAGTGTTGCTTGCCACACGCTATACCAGAGGGCATATTCTCGTTGCATTCTACTTCAGTCCTTATTCGTCACGTACTCTTCTAACATTGTCAATATCATAATACCGAAAATATCAGGGAATTTTGCTTTTTCGGTATTAGAAAAGTAACGACTTCCAAAGTTCCAATTCTGTGGAAGCGATGAATATTGAGGATGACACTTTGGATGACATGTCAGGTACTTAATTTGTTTGCAAATTAACTCTTCAAAAGCTCTTGTCACAACAAGTTACCTTGTGCGACAAGTTACCAAAACATTGCTTTGAACTATTTCAAAGTTGGTAATGTTGATATATGAATTACCTACAACGATGCAGGCATATACACAGTTTGTATATGTATGTATAGAGATATTGAATGATTTCATTTTAAAAGACCTGTCTTCAGTCATATCAATTCAACTCAATACCAACATATTTATTCCAAAAAAAATATTTACAGTAAACATGTCTCAGTCTAGCCTATTATTATTATATCGTTTTGGGACTGTTTCAAAGTCTTCTGAGCTGCGACCATCTCTGGTATATTGTGATCGCCGCCTACTATATAATCTGTACTAAAAATATTCCGTAGAGATGAATCGATTTATTAGAGGACAACATTTGATTACAAATATATACGTTGGTGATACAAAATATTATACCCTTTTAACATTACATATCCCAGTGTCAGTTTATAAACTAACAAGTTCTTGCAACCTCTAAATGGTTTTCAGTAAAAATCTGCAAAAAAAATTATACCAAGTGATATTTGCCCAATTTTATTAAAAAACTAGTAAACTACGGAAGGTCCCAACCTATTTAAAGTTTTCTTCAACTTGTTGTCTCTGAGGTGAATGAAGGATTTTTCATTGTAGCGTTGATTGTCACAGGAAAATCCTTTTTCAGCATTTGTTTCTGGCTACATAGAACATAATACGATATAAATGTTTGTTGACATCGTACCTTGGGTATTGGGCTATACTTATCCATATATAATTTACAGTAAAATAATTTATAAGGATGCTATTATCATCATCACGGGAAGTGCCGTTTGACTGTCAGTAAAGTCGGTTCGCATCGCTTGGCGTACTTACTTCACCGTCTGCCGGCCGCTTATTCGTCTAGACCGGACTTCTTACGGCAAAAAGGGCGGGAAGCTTTCATGAATGGAAGAATCATCGTAGAAATATTCCCGCCTGCGCCGGAAGCGTCGCCATTCAGCGACGAGAGAGTAGACGCCGCGGCGCGGCCATCGGATTGACGACTTACGTAAAAATAATCGCGTCACACGCAGGCCTGGATCACTCGTCATAACTGCATTGCGAGGTAGTATTGCCAACAGCATATGTTTTGTACTCCCACCCATTTTGTATAATTTGTTTCTACATATTATGTCAAATGAGTACCGAAATAATACTGATAGATGTAGGATAGGGCTAAAAACTGATTTAAGGCTCTCACCATGTAAACACGAAAAAAATCACGTTGGAGTCTCACATTTTCAGCAGTGTTACAAATTATTTAAGTTTATTTCATGTGCGGAAGTTCCCAATTTGTAAAACTCCTAAATACTATAAAACATATGTACTTACATAGCGAACGATTATGTCGACAAACGTAACTCATTTAATCTCAAAGACAATAAGTTAGTTTGTTAGTTACTACTCTTTAATGTGAAATTAACTCGAATAAAGTTTTAAATTAATTGAATTGAATGTCAAAGTCATCAAAAGTCAAATCAACAGTTGGGATTTTCAACTGCTACGGGCGAACCTGGCCACCCCGGAGCGTTTTAACGATCTTTTCGTTATATCACCGCGGAATGAAACACAGAGACTTGAGGGCGAAGACGAATCTACGTACCAAGCTCCTCCGCAGCCCGTAAGAGCCCTCCTTACCGCTAGGCACTGGGAATTTTCAAGACCATTGTGGCGTCCATCGTGTCCTTACTACCAGATGTTGCCAGATTTCTCCGACCTCCCGACTGATCGCAGGTTCGAAGTCGCTTGAGCGGTCTTCTACATTAAGTAAGCGGCAATTCCTCACTGGAATTATCGCGGGTCCGAGATGGCCTTTACTCGGCTTGCCACCCGATATCGGTTATCCAACGTATCGTTTCTAAGAATAGATAGCTTAAAGTACCTAACTACCCCCCTTCCTTAGGTCACATTGCGCTTCCAAACTTCTCCGGCTTTTCGTTCCTTAGCAAGGGCCAGCAGACCGGCCAGTGTCTTACAC
>JAOPUG010000007.1:3705131-3715185 GCA_027564375.1 Micropterix facetella | reverse complement strand
AAAATTATAAATTTTGATGAATTTTCATGAAAATTGTACAGTATGATTCGGATTCAATTCATTCGAAATACTCTTTGACTAAATGTTAAATATGTCTTTGAGATTAAATTGATTAGGTTTGTCGACAAATGGTTTGAACGTGTAAGAATATGATCCCAGCAAGGGCAGTGTTGTCTTTTTCACTTATTTTCACTACATAATCCTTATAGTATTTAGGAGTTTAGCAAAATGAGGCATCAATCATAATACACTTTAGACCTTTATCTACCTAGCCATATAAAATTTAAAGATATATAATTCATAATCCTAAGTATTTTGTTCAGGTTTACATGGTGCCTACCTTTAATATGAACGGTGGGCTTAAGAATACCGAGACGGTCGCTAAAACCATCCGACAGATGCATCCACTGTGTTATATAATAACAGGAAAAGTAGCAATATACATCGGCAAGTTTGGCTCGTCCCGTGATTATCCAAAATGGCTTAAAACCTATTCCAACAAGTTTCTCTTGTCACCACGATTCCAAAAATACTCATATACCCTATGCTTGCTCTACTTATTGATCAGATCCTCCTCCAGGCCAATTAAACAGGATGCACCTGCAGCAGCGCCTGCGGGACTTAGATCGAATTTGCTGTGACCTGGTGGTGCTTAGGGTCACCCAGGGAGGCTACATATTAAATTTGGTCAAGATCGAACCACATGAAGTCTTCGGATGGACAAACAAACAAACAAACGCACAGCATGCAATAGACTATATGTCCCGTCCTATATAATACTATGGACGGGCCAAAAAGTACCCTCTTTCTCTGCGTTTTCTTTGGGTTAATATGATCTGTTACATCGTAGCAGAATATGCTAAAAATAGGCAAGCATTCTGGAATTTCGACACAATTGTGCTGCACACTCTTCAGGTTAATCTGAAAAATCAAACTTGGACTTCATGAAACTCGTAATTTTCCTATTTCTCTGCAATATTCCCAGAGAAGACTTCCGTATACGTTTTAATTCTAAATCTTAAATATGGTTTAAGCATATGAACTTCCTTCTAGAAGTGACTCATTGTTGTGTCTTTGCGTCCTCATTGTTGCAAATCAGTGAGTGTAATGAACCACCCAATATCATACAATAATAATAAATATTGTGTAGTTCAAAGATTACCAACATGCCATTTGAAACATAAATAAATTGATAAGAACCACTTATCTCAACTAAACGGGTAATTTATTAATTGCTCTGATAACTTGAATTCAGGGTAAATAAGATACGACATTTCCTTCCTATTCTGTTGTGTGCAATACCGAATGTTGGTTATAATATCGATTATTACAGCTTTGTTGGCTACAGGATTATTTAAACCATGTCCGTAGATTTCGAACTGGGATCTTCAATTTTGTTTCTAACTCAACTTATTAGACTATCCTCCAATAGACCTGCATCATTGACATTTATTTACATGTTAATATTTACACATATTTAATTAGAATATATTAGAGTTGTAAGTATTTGACATTTAATGATTTTATGCATTTGTAATATTTAGAAGCTGTTAATTTTTAATGTCAAAATTATATTTGCCCTAGACTTAAAAAATACCACTTTCTTGGAAACTCGGAAAAATTTAACACACAAATGTGGCAAATGCTCACTGCCCACCTAACTAGGACTTTATGTACTATCCGATATCTAGGTGGGCCAGAGTAAATAACTAAAGTAAGTAATGTAAATTTTGTGTTATAGCTACCTTAACATAACGAACATTTTGTTTTTAGATGTATTAAATGTACTTAATTAAAATTTAATAATATAGTATAATTGCAATAATACAATACAAAGAAATATACAAAATCTATGAATAATACAAGATATAATAGCGATATTCGTTGCATATTATGGTAATTACACATATACCTAAATACGATTATAATAAGTAATAAATATGATTATGGTATAAACATATATGTAATATATTTAACATATTTGTAATATTAGGTTCTTAGAATGCTATTTTTAAAATATTAAATACACATTACTAAGTATTACATACCGACATGTATAGCATATAACCGTGTTGCATACTACTTTCAACATCCCTTTGACAAATGATTCCTTTATCTTTTATTTATAATAAAACAAGATTTAAAAAAATAACAAAAGCATTATTTTTTATTAACTATGTTTTTGGATATAAGTAGGTTTTCTTCATGGGAAATTATTTTACACCAAAAAATGAGTGGAAAATCATCTATAACTTTTTTTAATTTAGGCCTTTGTTACCAAGAAAAATATTATGAATAACCGAAAGCTGAATAAGAAAATACTTTCTTTTCTTATGCGAAAGCAGTATGAATTGTAGTGTATATACGATTAAATTTACTTTTTATTCAGCATTCTATTATTAATATATAAAATGGATTTGTGTATATTTTTTTCTTTGTATATTCTTTGTACAAATCCAGAGTTGTTTCCGATCTGAGTAAAAATGTGTACATGTATCCTTTAAAACAAAGAGGAAAATACTGTAAGGGGGCGTCAGATAGGGATGGAGAGGAGAAAAAAAGGGAACCCGTTAGCGATGACAACATAGCTAGTAATAGATATTACTAATATTATAATCTCTTACCCATTGCATTAGAATTGAGTAGCAAAACGCCGTGGCTCAGTCCTGAATGCTCCATAACCAGGTAGAAAGGATGGCTCCCATAAAGATTTGTCTGTAGAAAAAATCTATATTGAGAATACAATTCTGGAAAAAATAGTATAATGTCATGGAGTGTAACTTTTCTTTATATTGCCTATTTAAATATGTATGTACGACCAATATGATCATTTCTTGGAAGAAACTTACTAGCCCATCCTCCCGTTGCCCCCATGGCAACGGGAGGAGGGGCTAGTAAGATGGGAATGGACGGCAATGTGTCACCCGTACGTATAATGCGCCAAATACATATCACCCCTCTATAATCGGTTCAATTCTACTTAAACCTGGGTTCAAATTATAAGGAGATCTTGTTACATGAGGTTTGACTGAAACGGCATGTTCAAATTTGAAACATTACCGCCTCTATCATATTTAATTTTATTATTTATTTTATTTTATTCTAGAACCACACAGTTTGTGAACCGCATGTTTGAAAGTTACAAAAATCCATTAATGAGATTTCGAATATTAAAAGTTAACAAAATGTATGCAATATGTTAATTTATCTTGTTTCCCCTGGAGAATAAGGGGGAGTAGTGATGGAAAATGATTTGAAAGGAAGAGACAAAATAGATAAAAAATAATTAAGTATTTACTCGATTGTAGGTCGGGCAACGCATAATTATCCTAATATTACTTAAGATAAATTATATTTATGAATAAAATAAAATATAATATGTAATAAGTACAAATGTCTTTTGATCATTTAGACTCAAGAATTACCTCGCCCCCCCCCTCCCCCCGAGGGGGCCAAGTCCTGCCTAGATTTTGTTTCTATGTACGATAAACTCGAGCAAACTATGTCCGATTTCAAACAATCTTTCGCCAATCGATAGTTATGGCCTATGCGCAGAGACCAGTTAATTTTGGGGTATATACGACCTACGGTTCTTTTATTTCAAATTTGTGGTTGCTGCCTCTCTACCAAAATAGAAAAATTGAATGTATTATGGAACTATACGTCTCTAAGAGGTTATCATTCATTAAATGTTGAATCTATTTTTAAAAATCGAGCGTCGTCACAAGCTTTCTTATTATTGATTAGAATATCAGCAGATAGATGGCGATCAAAAATTCTTTAATATTTCTGTATTTGAATCTGACACCCGAGCGAACCGCTGCTAGCAGCGTCGGCCGAGATAGCTGCAGCCCGCGGCCGTGATGCGAGTCCCACAGTTGTAGCGTTTAAATATTGGCCAAAGTTTGATAACCCCTTGAGGGTTTTCCATCTGCCAGTTTTTATAATTTAATTCCTATAAGAGGTTTTTGAGGAGTCTAATATGCCCACACTTAAGAAGTCTGTATTATAGCTATGACAGGCTCTACATAGGAATGCATTTTGTGATACATTGATTTTCACCACAGGGATATGAAATAATCGATACGATCGAGCAGGGCGGGGAGGAACATAAAATGTAATGCGCTCCAAAATCGCATTCGCACCGATGGAATTATTTATCAACTCATGCAAGAATACGCATCGAAAAAATCGAAAAAAAATGTCTTCAGCAGTGTCAAATGTATTATTGGTAACAATGTAACAGTAAAAAACAATGTCTTCAAATAGCAATATGACCCACTTGATTCCAAAAGCTACTATGAAATTGCCTTGAGGGTTGCTTCCTTCTTGTATTGGAAACAATCTCGGGGGATCTAATGTAGTATCTTTGTCTTTGCGCAAAATCAGTTCTTCTACCGAGGTTATGATGCCTTGCACTACTATACTTCTAGTGGATATACGCTGAAATGCTCGCTCAATGAGGAATTAAATAACTTCTCTTTGGTGTACCAAGCAGCATATGTTATAAATAATAAAATTTAAAAATCGAAAAAAAATAGCTGGTGAATATCATACTTCTTGAATTCTGTGAATAGAAAATCAGGGCAGTAACGGAATGGCTTCCTAAATTTTTGTCACTTCATCTCAGGCTAAATTTCCGTATTTGAAGTACCCCCCATGCAAAGATCGGGTACATTAGAAGATTCTTTAGATTCCAATGTAGACCATTTACGGTTGGGTTTAAAAAAGCCTTCACGAAGTGCCATATAATTGGGGATTTGTGACCGCAAGCATTTTGACATGAGATCCAAGTGGTGTGTCCATCTATGGTTTGCAATCTATATAAACCTCCAGATATTCGATGACCTTTTCCAGAAGCCCCTGACACTCACTCTAATAGTCTTAACTCGTGGATTATGACTTTGATTGGGGAAGGTTGGTGAGATTTGGAGGCCTTGACTGAAAGACAGTTGTGATGGTCAACTGCTACGAGCGAACCCGGCCACCCCGGAGCACTTCAATGATCTGTTCGCTATAACACCCTGGAATGAAATACACTCCGGAATGACTTGAGGATGAAGACACATCTACGTATCAAGCTCCACCTCGGCCCGTAAGAGTCCAACTCCTTAAGGCACTGGGAATTTTCAAACCCAGTATGGCGTCCATCGCACCCTTACTAACAGATGCGATCAGATTTCTCCGATCCCCCGTCTGATCGCAGGTTTGAAGTCACTTGCGCGGTCTTCTACCTTAAGTATGCGGCAATTCCTAACTGGAATTATCGCGGATCCGAGGCGTCCTTTGCTCGGCTTGCCACCTGGGATCATGTGGCCAACGAATCGTTTCTAAGGATAGATAGCTTAAGATACCTACCTACCCCCGCTTCTTTAGGTCGCATTGCGCTTCCAAACTCCTCCGGCTATTAGTTGTTGAGAAATAACCGGCAGACCGACCAGCGCATCGAGCAACCAACCATCGGAAGTTTTCACCCATGAGTCCGCTTTACCGGAATACTGAGGGATCTGGCACATGTCACTGCATTACCGGGATAGAGCCCTTCTTCAGGAAAGTTGTCAAGCAAAGACCGGCATGCCAACCATCGCTCAGACATCCAGGGTCGCTCGAGGGCTTCCTCCGGGTCAGCCGCCATGCACAGCGGGTTCACCGGTTTCGTCCCTCTTCGAGGAGGCTGCCGGATAGGTAATGAGTCGGGCCGACCATGATATACAGAGTTGGACATTGAGACCCGAGCTGCACAACCCCATTAGACCCCAAACTGACTAAAAGACATACATTTTGTTTTATTCACGTTTATTGTGAGTACATTTAGATCCTCATCTCTTTACAAACCCAAGACTGTTACTGAAGATGACGCCAAGAGTCCTGCGAACTTAGTACCGCTTTGTCATCAGCATAACTTCATATTTGCCATGCCAACTTCAAGTAGTTTACAACGATCAATTACATAGATAAGGAACGAGACTGGTCGAAGAACGGTACCTTGCGGCACATCAAAGACTGAATCCTAAAATTATTACCAGCTGAAGCAGTTATTAGATTGCATAAAGTGAAGAAAAAACAGTCCAATAAAACAAATAGATCAATGCTAATTCAATAAATCGAAGTGCATTGACAGAAAGCATACCAATCGACATTTAATCAAGGAGGCTTAAGAGAAAAAGTTAACATACTTACATTTTCATTAGGTCGAGTGTCATGGTTGAATAGCGTGAACTTCTGCCATTGAATGTTCAGAGGGAATCGAGCTCTATGTTCTCCCAGGCCATAAATATTTTCTGATGGCAATAAACTGCTTATCTGCAGGAATTTATCAGAAAATATGAATCCTCCAATGTTCTGTGTATTGAAACTGAAACAAAGCGATAAATATAAAGTCTACTAGTATAGGTTAATATTCTTTTCTAGTTGAAATATATATTCTTCTACAGCAGAGATACCCAAACTTTTATAGCCCGTAGACCACTACCGATATTTTTTGGTTTTCGTAACCCCTGTCTGTCTAATATTGAATTTTAAAACTTGTTAACTTTAAATGTGTTTTTGACAGACGACACAGTGCTTTGTACAAGTCATTTTGCTAGTGTACACGTGAAGATGTACAGTTTTTGTTCATACCTTTATTGAAAGGCACTTAAATTTTGCGCGGCACATGTTCACTTCTAAGTGACCATGACCTGAAGTACGAAGCATTTGAGAAAGCCACACATATCTGAAAAAGTAGAACTACCTCGCTTGCTCATTCATGTGAGCCGTCTATCCTAATCGCTTGCAGACACTTGTTAAAGCGGCACCTCGCTCGCACCTTCCCTCACTAGTCATGTGGGTTGGCTTCCTCAATCAACTAGTGATTGAGTGGTGAGTGGAAATTTGAGTTGAGTGGTGATTTCCTTCCAGGACGACTGTGATGGGCGGGTTTGTTTATTGTGATTTATATAAGTTTAAAATACTATGCTGTAAACGCAATTTGTTATAGGTGTAATAAAAAAATATGGAATGACTGTTGATGATAACCTGTCTAAATATGGTCCGCTAACGGGGATCCCTATTTACATCTTGTGCACAACCAATTTTTTTCTCGCTGATATAGACCCTCGAAAGGCGAAATCGACCCCTGGGGGTCCATATAGACCACTTTGGAAATCACTGTTCTACAGCTACAATCAAAATTGCAAGTGTAACGGTTTTGGCTGCACTCTAATAGATTAGTAAGTGAATTAACTAATATATAAGAGAGAATAAACATTTTGGGCTTAGAGTGAACATTTCGAAAATTTCATTCGAAATCGAAAAGTGTGTCTTTCAAATGCTGATAATGGAATGAAATCGTGTAAGTGAATCAGAAAAAGATTATCACAATCAAAAACTTCAATGGTACCCACACAGTTCTACCAATAAAACTAAAAAGTTGAATATCTAAATTTTGCTTAAGGGGATTGAAAAGAGCAGTAGGGGTGAGTTTTCATAAAACAAATGTACATAGTATTTTCCCTTTGTAAATGAAACATGTGCAGAGTTTCCTAGAGATCAGATAAAAACTGTGATTTGTAATAAAGTATATATAAAATACTCATACGAAATCGAAGACTATCGCGGTTGTTTGACATTATAAATGACATTATAACACCCAACGTTTCGGCGATGTTGCAACCGTCGTTGTCTAGGGTAGTGTTACAAACTTCACACGGTAAATTTGTTTGATCTTATTTATAAATACACATACATTTTATATACATATATAGATTACCTACACATTTTATTTCATTTTAATATTCTAGTTTTTGTCTGTCTTTTTCCATGCCGAGAAAGTCAATAATTAAGAAAGCTTCAGATTGGATTCTGGAGGTCGATTCGGTCTCTAAGCTATATCAATTCCCTGAAAGTCTTGGATGCACAGCCCTCCGTCCAGATTATAACTCTTTACTCCCTTTCTCGGAAGATAGCCCTTTTTGAAGAATTAACTGTTCCATGGCAATCAAATATCCCAAAAGACTACGAGTACAAATTCAATAAATACCACGATCTCACAAATGCTGTCACCCGGAACAGCTTCACTGTTCACCTTCACGCGGTGGAAGTTAGCGCTCGTGGCTTCCCAGCCAAATCTGTTTCACCTCTTTAAGGATCTTGGTCTCTCCTGGAAAATAATTAACTCCTTCCTAGAAAAAATATCTAAAACTGCAATTTCCGCATCTCAAATTCTATGGCTTTGAAGGGGGAGTAAATGGGTGGTAAGGTGTACGCTCACATATGGCAAGACAGCTGTCCTAAACCTACTACAGTAGGTTGGTCGTTAGTCCGGAGTCTACTGCTTTGTATTTATTTTACTTCATATTTCTTTAAAACCTACCCAATCCAATTGCAGTAAATTTTGAGGTGGCAGCATCAGGCCTAAGCTCCATACGAAGCAACTCATTCTCTTTAAAAGAAAACGACTACTTACATTGTTGTGTTATCCACCTTGCGAATGACTTTAAATCCCATTTTAAGAGCATCGATTTCAACACGAACGGCCCATGAATTGTGTTTAAACCGCGGTGGAGCTACTTCAGGATATGGAGGTTCATATCTGGCCTTTTCCGCATCATATAGCTAAAAAAGACATAATTACTTTTAGTTTAATGGACATGTCCTCCCGGAAACTCCCCTGACCTCAACCCGATCGAAAACCTCTGGGGCACTTGCAAAACATGGCTCTCCAAGATGGATTGTACAACGACAACAAAAATGATCGCTACAGTAATTCGAGTCTGGTTTCACAATGAACTAAAAGAAAGCTGTCAAAACCTGGTAAATTCTTTGCCTACAAGAGTGAAAAGTGTTATCGAGTTATCAATTTCTCCTCGGTGATTAATATAATTACGAAGTCAATATATTAAAAAAGATAAGATAGTTTATACCTTCATACGCATGCTAGGATAGGCAAGAAACTCGATTTCCAGTTTCACCAAATCGACATCGTCGCTGTAGGGACTTCGGAATTGGCGCTGGAGCAGAGCGTGTATCCCGCGATCGTCTTCCGTGATGTTGACGTATTTGTAGCTGGCATAATTCGGGGGATAGAAACAGTAGGGTATGCCGAGCGTTCCTTGCGGCAGCTGATAATTAAGGGAATATTGAGTGGGCGGCATCCAACAGCAGCCTCGGTCTTTGCACGCTTGTTCCGTAGCCATTCCTGCAAATTTTTCATCCGATGAATAACTACAGTTTATCTTTGTCGATCTTGACAGTATTTGACGGTTTCAGAGGTTCCCGCCGGTGGATATTAAACAGTCTATAGAATAGCGATGGCCAATCTTTCTGTGTAATGTACCACAAGTGAAAACTTAATTTTAAGTGTTTCGCATTGTACGATGTGTATGCGAAACTTCATCATTTAATTCTTCATACTATTCATCAATTTAAAAGATAATGTCTATCTTACTTTTACATAAAGTTTACTGTCAAACGAACATTCCAGATATTGACAACACCAACCGGCTTAGAATGTAGTGCCGCCTAGACCAGAGCGACCGGCCGCACGGCATATTCAAATATCGTCGGACGACACTCAGACACCGCAAGTGCTCTTTGATACGAACGGATTAGATTTTTTGTCATTTTTTGAGTTTTGGAACTTAGTTGACAAGCCGACTTGTGGCAATTACCTACCTGACCCTTTCTGGGTTTTGCCAAATGTAATTTTAATGACTAGGTATTCATAAGGTATTCGAACCATATAATAAAATACATACTTTGTGCCAATGTTCCTTAACCATTAGCTAAATACAAGGCAATAAAACTGTGTGTTTGGGTGCCACAATAAACACACCCACCAGGTAGACATTTTATCCAGTTTACGCCGGCAGTCGCCAGACTGTCAATTATAAACTACCGGTAACTCGGGGCAGAATTATTGGTAGGACGCGGAATCCAACAATCTAAACAAACTCAATATTAAACATGATTTAACCATTTCTTTTTAACCAAAACCATAATCTGAACTGACATTGCTTATAATTCAACAAGCAGAGATTCGACTCGAACCCAAAGTTTTTTTTTAACACAAAAG